>CM077503.1:9551599-9802450 GCA_039654745.1 Houttuynia cordata | reverse complement strand
AAAAAAAAAAGAAACTGAAATGAACCGGTCCGGTTCAAAAGAAAGAAAAAAATAAAAAAAATAAAAGACAACCTGAGCCATCGGCTCGGGTGTCGAACAGAACGAAAACACAGTGCTCGAGCTTCTGCTCGAGCGCCGGCATGGGAGCTCACAGCGATGACGACGGCCATAGCGGTGGGCTGAAAGGACCAGAAGGCATGACGGCGATGATAGCGGCTACAGCAGCGGCCTGGGCTTGAGGAAGGACGACGAGCGAGAGCGAAGGCTGGGTTTGGCGATGAAGATCATGGCGGAGGTTCTGTGAAGCTCTCGACGGAGGAGCACAACGGCCAATCAAGATTCGCGGCAGAAAAATATGGACTTCACGGCGGAGCTTGAGAAGGCAGTCGACAGCGGATTTGAGAAGGCGTCTGCAACTCGGGATTAGAAACGGAATAGAAGCCGGCTCGATTGGGACTCTTTGAAACAGAGTCATGCTTAAATTGGAGACGGATTTGTGTTCATCCTAAAGGTGGAATTGGATTTGAACAGGATTCTTTTAATATGTCTATAAAAGCAGGCGATTGGAGAGGGGGGAGAGGAGGATGGATTTTTTGACGAATTGGGTGGCTGTTTTTGAAAAAATAGAGCTTCGGTTTTGGTGTTTGGGTCGTGTTTCGGTGTTATTTTGGCCGGAAATCGAAGAGGAAGAAGAAGGAAGAAGAGGGGAATCGATTGGGGGAAGAAAAGAAAGAGATTTTAGGAAGAAAGTCGAAGTTTTGGACTGTTTTGAGGTGATGAACAGTACTGCTACATTGCTGTATTTTTTGCTACAGTAATCGGGCAGTTTGGGGAGATGATGAAAGTGCTCGCGCTGCTACAGTGAACAGTAAATTATGAATAGTAAAACTGCTACAGTACCCCGTGAACAGTGTCCTGCTACAATGTTTTTTTTTCAAATGCGATTTCTTCCAATTCTGATTTTTTTCATGAATATGAATAGCTAAATCTTTTGTCAAAGCTAGAGGTGATGTTATTTAGTTGGTATTTTTACGTCTATAAAGAAGTGCTTGTATTGCTTATTTGGTTGAATGCGATGTTTTGATAAAGTCATAATCTATACAATTATTTGATTTGCCGTTAACGTAAGGTACAGCGAATGCCTTATAATTCCCTGTGATTATTTGACTAAGCCTGTTAATGATAAATTTTCAATCGATATTTTTTATGTTAATGGTTATGATGAACGTGAATGAAATAACTTCCGATTATGTCAAATCATTATTTGAATCTAATTGCGTAATTAAATAGACATAGAATATTAATTAAATAATTGATCCTTTAGGCTTTGATATCTCTCATCGATTATCTTTCTTATCTCTAGATAATTTTAATTGAATATTTAATTATCATTTTAGTAGTTAATTAAATTAAAATTTCTCTACAAAATTTCTTGATAGAAATCTTAATTTGCTAATCTAAGTAGTATTTAGATTAGTTTGGAGTAGAATAATCCTACATCATTCCCTGTGGTTCGACCTTGGACTTACCGAGTATATATTACAATTTGTCAACCTATTTTGGGGTTAGATCAAATTTTGGCGCCGTTGCCGGGGACTGAAGTTTAGGATTAATCTTTTAATTAGTTTCTTTCTTTCTAGCATAGTTTAGTTAATTTTAATTATTCTTAGTTTAATTTAGCTGCTATTTTGTAGGACATTTGGAGTATTCTGAGGCTGATCTGGAACAAAAAGCTTTTCATTGGATTTTTATTCAAAATTTGGTAACTTCGTTCCATATCTCTCTTTGAAATTTCTGTTGTGCATGCACTCGTGGAATAGAGATACCAGTGGAAGATTGGTTAGAGATAATTCTGCTATTTTGATTGGGAATTCTTTGTTTGAAATTTTTATTCCATCACACACACCACACAATATGGCTAATCAGGGTAGTAACCCTGATATTATGAAAATGAGAATGAACATGATGCACCAATGCGGCCCTTGCGTGAGTACCTGCAACCTGCACGCACTAGCACACCTTCGTGTATTATATTGCCTCTACAAGCACATCACTTCACTTTTAAGCCTGGAATGATAAACTTGCTTCCCAAATTCCATGGTATAGATTCTGAAAACCCTTATTTGCATTTAAAGGAATTTGAGGAAGTATGTATAACATTCGAGCAGGCTTGTAATGAAGACATTGTCAGGCTAAAATTGTTTCCGTTTTCCTTGAAGGATAAAGCCAAAACTTGGCTGAATTCTCTTAAGCCTAGATCTGTAGGAACTTGGAAAGAACTACAAACTGAATTCCTTAAAAAGTTTTTCCCAGTTCCTAGGACCAATGCTTTGAAAAGACAAATAACAAATTTTGCTCAAAAACAAAATGAATCATTTTATCAATGTTGGGAGCGATATAAAGATTTATTGAATTCTTGTCCACATCATGGGTATGAGAAGTGGCGCACCATTAGTTTCTTCTATGACGGGATGACGCCCTCAATGAAACAAATTGTGCAAATAATGTGTAATGGAGAATTCTTGATAAAGACCCTAATGAAGCCCCTCGATTTTCTAGATCAAATAGCTGAAGACTCAGATTCTTGGGATCCCACCGATCCCTTATGATGTTTCTAATAAGTCGAAGTCTTCAACTACTAGTGGGGGTCTGCATCATCTTAGGGAGGAGGATAATTTGAGTGCTAGGGCTAGCCTCTTTGGCTAGGAAGGTGGAGGCCATGGAATTAGGGAAAGTTAATGATGTTAAGTCTGTTGCTATAGAAGAAGTCTGTGAAATTTGTGATGTCATGGGACACCCGACTAATGAGTGCCCTACCATTCCTGCTTTCAAGGAGGTGTTACATGACCAAGTAAATTCTATGACCCCTTTCAAGAGGCAATCTCCTTATGGAGACACCTACAATCCAGGATGGAGGAATCACCCCAACTTTAGTTGGAGGAATGATAGTGCTGCACAAACACCACCTCCTTAAGCATCTTCTAATTATACTCCATATGTTCCACCTCACAGGAAGACACTTGAGGAGACACTACAACTTTCATGCAAGGACAAGCTACCATTTATCAACAAACCTCACAAGCTATTAATGATATAAAGAGCTCTCTCACTAAATTGACATCTTTCTCTAGCTGTTCAAGAGAAAGGGTAGGTTTCCTGCTCAACCCCAACCCAACCCGCAGGGGCAAGTTCATATAATAGACACACAATCTTCTGATTCACAATTAGAACATGCTAAGTCTATTACCACTCTTCGTAGTGGTAAAGAAATTGATAAAACAATTCCACTTAAGGCCCAAAAATCTTCTGTGAATGATGAATCAAAACATGATAATGAGGAAATTGATAAGTCTGGGTCAACTGAAGATGTGAGATGTCCTATTCCAGCTCCATTTCCACAGAGGTTGAAATCACCTCAAAAGTTGAACCAAAATGCTGAAATTTTTGAACTTTTTAAGCAGGTGAAAATTAACATTCCCTTGTTAGATGCAATCAAACAGGTACCTTCTTATGCTAAGTTCTTGAAAGATTTGTGTACTATTAAGCATAAGTTGAATGTGCAAAAAAAAACCTTTTTAACTGAATAGGTAAGTTCTATAATTCAACACAAAAGCCCGCCCAAATATAAGGATCCCGGATGTCCAACTATTTCATGTGTGATCAGGAACTTTAGGGTAGACCAAGCCTTGCTTGATCTTGGGGCTAGTGTTAATCTTTTGCCTTATTCAGTGTACACTCAGTTAGGTCTTGGGGAACTTAAACCCACCACCATTACTCTTCAACTTGCTGATCATTCTATTAAAATTCCAAGGGGAGTGGTGGAAGATGTGCTTGTTCAAGTAGACAAATTTTACTTTCCTGTTGATTTTTGGACACACATCCTGTTATAAATGCAAGTGCAAATATTCCTGTCATATTAGGTCGCCCATTTCTTGCTACTTCAAATGCTTTGATTAATTGTAGAAATGGTGTAATGAAACTTTCATTTGGCAATATGACTTTGGAATTGAATATATTTAATGTTTGCAAACAACCAGGGGATGATACTGATGTTCAAGAAGAAGGAATTGGGTTGATACCGTTGTTAGAGATCAATTTCATGTTTCAAATTTTTCTGATCTTTTGGAATATTGTTTAGTCAATTCTTTATATGATGAGTCTAAAGTGAATTGTGAAAAGGCTGAGATTTGTTCTTTGCTGAATTCTCTACAGGTATTGGAAGTGAATGGATGGAAACCCAAGTTTGAGGAGCTACCATTGAGAGACAAATTGCCTACACCATCAAGCATTCGAGCACCTAAATTGGAGTTGAAAAAATTACCAACTGAACTCAAATATGCATTTTTGGGTGATGGTGAAACTCTTCCGGTGGTAATATCGTCTCATCTTAATCTTATCGAAGAGGGTAAGTTGCTTGATATTTTGAGAAAGCATACAGGTACAATAGGATGGACAATTGCTGATTTAAAAGGAATAAGCCCTTTGATTTGCACTCATCGGATTTATTTGGAGGACAATGCTAAACCGTCAAGGGAGATGCAACGTAGGTTAAATCCAAACATGAAAGAGGTGGTTAGAGCTGAATTTCTTAAGCTCTTAGATGCGGAGATCATCCCATTTCTGATAGCAAGTGGGTTAGTCCTACACAAGTTGTGCCTAAGAAATCTGGTGTAACAGTTGTCAAGAATGCTGATAATGAATTAATACCCACTAGAGTTACATCTGGCTGGAGAATGTGCATTGATTACAGGAAGCTGAACTCAGTCACTAGGAAAGACCATTTCCCATTGCCGTTTCTAGATCAGGTTCTGGAGAGGGTAGCTGGCCACGCATATTACTGTTTCTTAGATGGCTACTCCGATTACAACCAAATTGAAATTGCATTAGAAGATCAGGAGAAAAATACATTCACATGTCCTTTTGGCACATTTGCTTACAGGAGAATGCCTTTTGGCTTATGCAATGCACCTGCAACATTTCAAATATGCATGCTGAGTATTTTTAGTGATATGGTTGAACGCTATCTTGAAGTGTTTATGGATGACTTTTCTGTATTTGGTGATTCATTTGATGACTGTTTGTCTAATTTGCAGAAAGTTTTGAGCAGGTGTGAAGAGAAGAACCTTGTGCATAATTAGGAAAAATGTCATTTCATGGTCTCTAAAGGAATTGTTCTGGGTCATATTGTTTCCTCGAAGGGAATTGAAGTTGATAAGTCAAAAATTGATTTAATTACTCATTTGCCTACACCCAAGACAGTTAAAGATATTAGATCATTTTTGGGTCATGCAGGGTTCTACAGGAGATTCATCAAAGATTTTAGTTCTATTTCTAGACCATTATGCAATCTCCTATCTAAAGATACTGTTTTTGAATGGAATGCTGATTGTGAAAAAGCTTTTGCTCAACTGAAGGGAATGCTTATTTCAGCTCCTACTATGCAACCCCCAGATTGGACTTTACCATTTGAGATAATGTATGATGCTAGTGACTTTGTTGTGGGGGCTGTTTTGGGGCAAAGGAAGGACAAAAAGCCTTATGTTATTTACTATACAAGTAAGACCTTAGATAATGCTCAGATGAATTATTCAACCACAGAAAAGGAATTACTTGCTATAGTCTTTGCTTTGGATAAATTTAGGGCTTACTTGACAGGATATCCCATTGTTATCTTTACTGATCATGCTGCTTTGAAATATCTTTTATCAAAGAAAGATGCAAAACCTAGGTTGATTCGCTGGATACTCCTACTGCAAGAATTTGATATTACAATTAAAGATAAGAAAAGAGTTGAAAATGTGGCGGCTGATCATTTATCTAGGCTGACTGTGGATGATTCCAATGAGGCTGCGCCAATTAGAGACACCTTCCCAGATGAGTAACTTTTTGTTCTTTCTGATTTACCATGGTTTGCTGATATTGTTAATTTTTTTATCACAGGTCAAACTCCTTCTCATTGGACAACACAAGACAAGAAAAAGTTTATGGTGGAGGTAAGAAATTTCTTTTGGGATGATCCGTATCTTTTCAAATATTGTCCGGATCAGATTATTAGGAGGTGTATACCACATAAGGAAATTTATAGTGTCATTTCCTTCTGCCATTCAGAAGCTTGTGGCGGTCATTTTTCTGCTAGAAAAACTACTGCTAAAATTTTAAAATGTAGATTTTATTGGCCTACCCTATTTAAAGATACTCATGATTATTGTTGTACTTGTGGGCGTTGTCAACAGCTTGGTGGGATAACCCATCGGAATATGATGCCTTTAAACCCCATTTTAGTGATTGAAGTATTTGATTGTTGGGGAATTGATTTCATGGGTCAATTTCCACCTTCTTTTGGCTATTTGTACATCCTAGTGGTTGTTGACTATGTTTCCAAGTGGGTAGAGGCCATCCCTTGTAGAAATAATGATCATAAAACTATTATACGCTTTTTGAAAGAAAATGTTCTATCAAGGTTTGGTATACCCCATCCAATCATAAGTGATGGGGGTTCTCACTTCTGCAATAAATATTTTGAGGCATTAATGAAAAAATAAGGAATTACTCATAAGGTGGCCACCCCTTATCACCCACAAACAAGTGGGCAAGCTGAACTTGCCAACAGAGAGATTAAACATATTTTAGAGAAAACGGTTAACCCAAATCACAAAGATTGGTCTCTGCAGTTAATAGATGCACTTTGGGCATACCGTACAGCATTTAAATCTCCTATTGGTATGTCTCCTTATAGACTTGTTTGTGGACAAGCTTGCCACTTGCCTGTGGAGTTGGAGCACAAGGCATATTGGGCTATAAAAATGTTTTATTTTAGTTTGGATGATGCCAGTTTTGTGCGTAAGCTTCAACTAAATGAATTGGAAGAAATAAGGAATGATGCATATATGAATTCAAAAATTTACAAAGAACGAATGAAGGTTTTGCATGATCAACACATTCATCGAAAAACTTTTGAACCTTCACAAAAAGTTCTTTTGTATAACTCTAGATTGCATTTATTTCCTGGCAAGCTCCGTTCTAGATGGATTGGTCCATTTATTGTTAAAACTGTTTATCCTCATGGAGCTGTAGAAATTGAAAATCCATTGAATGGCAATGTGTTTAAAGTAAATGGTCAAAGACTTAAGCCATTCCTAGAATTGATTCCATCAGAAGTGGAGAGTATTCCTCTGTCTGATCCCACTTATCATGATTGAATACTCTTACACTCAGTCTGGCTGAAGACAAGAAACTTAGCGCTCCTGGGAGGCAGCCCAGCTTATTCTTTGTTTTAGGTTATTTATTTGTTCGATGATGTTTTCTTGTTAGCTATTGTGATTGCTCTCATCTTTTTATTTGTTGACTCGCATTGGATTTTAGCAATTTGCAGTTCTCCAAGTAACATCTTTACATATTTTATTTTTTTTATTTATTTATTTTATCCTCCATTTCATTCTTAACATTGAGGACAATGTTTAGTTTAGGTTTGGGGGTATATAGGAATAACACTGTTTATTTTAAAATATATATATATAAAAATTTAAAAAAAATAGAAAAAGAAAAATAAATAAATATTTGATTAGTTTTTAGGTTGTTTGTTAGTATTTTTTTATAGGTTTTGTTAGTTTATCCCTTCTTGTTGCATACTCTAATTTTTAAAAAATTAATTTACATTGGAAGTGTGAGTAAGTATACTGGAGGATAGAAACACTTAACTGAGCATATCTTTCTGTTACAGTCCTCTTGGATCATGTGCTTGAGCTAATAAAACTCACTCATACACACTAGTACATAAAGTAATAACCTCTAGAGATTTGTTGAATACTAATCTTCAGTGGGATGTCTTTACTCATAGTCATTGGATGCTATGTGGTTATCTGTTGAGCTTAAAAGATCATGATAGACCATTTACTTGGCTATGGCAAGGGCTTGGAGCCAAAAATAGGTTGAGAGTATAATACAACCTGGACATAATAAGATTGCCGGAAAATATGAATGTTGATGAAAAAAATGAAAACAAAATGAAAACAAAAAAAGAAAGAAAGGGGCTGGTTGACTTTATAGGATTAACTTAGGCTAATGCTCGGGCCCGAAGCGGTCTCTTAAAACCTAATACCCTAAGCCAATTGTGCTGGGAGTCATTGGCCTTGAGTCATTGCTAAACCTAAGCATCTTGAAGTCAGGCCTTACACAGTCCTGCTGAAAATAAAATAAAAAAAAAAGAAAAAAAAAGTCTATGGTGTATTATCCTCTCAAATCTAGAATGTTGGACCCGAAGGAGGCGCGCAGATTTGTGCTATCATGAACCTAAAGATTACAATGACTATGTAAATTCTAATGTTCTTTGGTTAATGGGTAACAATGGATATGTGTAAAACAGAAATTTAGAGTGTATTGCTACAATGTTCTACACTTTTACTATTATATTATCATTTCATATCATATTGAGCAGAAATTTCTAAGATGAAGGTGTAGAATAAAACCACTTACTTGAGGGCTTCTATATTCCAGTTGATTATAACTGCAAGTACATGTGGTTGATTTTCTTAAACATTGTGATTTGCATTTTAAGGGATAATAGGTTTGATTGTTTTGAAGTTTTTATTTTGTTTTTACATTTAGATTAATAAGGTTAATTTCATAAATACATGTTTGTGGGTAACATGGCTGTAAACCCTCACGAGACAAAACTCGTCCTACTGGGGACACCTAGAGGTTTAACGGCTTGTTATATATGCTCAATGCAATCGTGTTCCCTACGAAAGTGGCATTTATTTCTCTAGTTTATTTTACTTTTGTTTTGTTTTGTGTGATTTTGTTTTGTTTGTTTTGCTCGGGGACTAGCAAAATATAGGTTTGGGGGTATTTAATAAGCATAAAATATACATATTTATATGCCTTATTTACCTATATGCTAGTATAGTTTTTGTGATAAAATAAGAATAAAACGGGTTATTTGTGATCAGGATAGTAATTAGGGGATTAATAATTAATTCACTCTAATTAATTATTTTAGATGCATTAAAGAATTTAATGAATTATATTTTTATTATGCATCTAATTTTAGTTTGGTTTTGTTATTGCAGGTTTAAAAATGCGGATTGCACATTGACAGCAGACAAGCGCATTAGACGTGTTTTGAAGTGCTAAAGTGACCCAAGAGCTGATATCACGCGTATTGAAGATCTGAACCGTTGATGATGCACTTAAGAGAAGACGGACGTACAGATTTGATCCGGTGGTTGAGATTGCTTGGACGGGTCTTGTTTGATTTCAAAAAAAAGAAACTGAAATGAACCGGTCCGGTTCAGAAGAAAGAAAAAAATAAAAAAAAATAAAAGACAACCTGAGCCATCGGCTCGGGTGTCGAACAGAACGAAAACACAGTGCTCAAGCTTCTGCTCGAGCGCCGGCATAGGAGCTCACGGCGATGACGACAGCCATAGCGGCGGGTTGAAAGGACCGAAGGCATGACGGCGATGATAGCAGCTACAGCAGCGGCCTGGGCTTGAGGAAGGACGACGAGCGAGAGCGAAGGCTGGGTTTGGGCGATGAAGATCACGGCGGAGGTTCTGTGAAGCTCGACGGAGGAGCACAACGGCCGATCAAGATTCGCGGCGGAAAAATCTGGACTTCACGACGGAGCTTGAGAAGGCAGTCGACGGCGGATTTGAGAAGGCGTCTGCAACTCGGGATTTGGAAACGGAACAGAAGCCGGCTCGATTTGGGACTCTTTGAAACAGAGTCATGCTTAAATTGGAGATGGATTTGTGTTCATCCTCAAGGTGGAATTGGATTTGAACAGGATTCTTTTAATATGTCTATAAAAGTAGGCGATTGGAGAGGGGGGAGAGGAGGACGGATTTTTGACGAACTGGGTGGCTGTTTTTGAAAAAACAGAGCTTTGGTTTTGGTGTTTGGGTCGTGTTTGGTGTTATTTTGGCCCGAAATCGAAGAGGAAGAAGAAGGAAGAAGAGGAGAATCGATTGGGGGAAGAAGAGGAAGAGATTTGAGGAAGAAAGTCGGAGTTTTGGACTATTTTGAGGCGATGAACAGTACTGCTATAGTACTATATTTTTTGCTACAGTAACTGGGCAGTTTGGGGGAGATGATGAACAGTGCTCGCGCTGCTACAGTGAACAGTAAATTGTGAATAGTAAAACTGCTACAGTACCCCCGTGAACAGTGTTCCTGCTACAATGTTTTTTTTTCAAATGCGATTTCTTCCAATTCTGATTTTTCTCATGAATATGAATAGCTAAATCTTTTGTCAAAGCTAGAGGTGATGTTATTTAGTTGGTATTTTTACGTCTATAAAGAAGTGCTTTTATTGCTTATTTGGTTGAATGCGATGTTTTGATAAAGTCATAATCTATACAATTATTTGATTTGCCGTTAACGTAAGGTACGGCGAATGCTTACAATTCCCTGTGATTATTTGACTGAACTTGTTAATGATAAATTTTCAATCGATATTTTTATGTTAATGGTTATGATGAACGTGAATGAAATATCTTCCGATTAGGTCAAATCATTATTTGAATCTAATTGCGTAATTAAATAGACGTAGAATATTGATTAAATAATTGATCCTTGAAGCTTTGATATCTCTCATCGATTATCTTTCTTATCTCTAGATAATTTTAATTGAATATTTAATTATCATTTTAGTAGTTAATTAAATTAAAATTTCTTGATACAAATCTTAATTTGCTAAGCTAAGTAGTATTTAGATTAGTTTGGAGTAGAATAATCCTACATCATTCCCTGTGGTTCGACCTTGGACTTACCGAGTATATATTACAATTTGTCAACCTATTTTGGGGTTAGATCAGGAGATAATGTCGGCAAATCACAGGTGCCGTGTATTGGAAGTGGAGATGAGAAAGTTAAAGAAAGTTGTGGGTTGTGCAGGTGAAGAGGAAAAGGGTCGGACTGAAGAAGCACAACAAAAAGTGCCTGAAGGAGAAGACCAACAAGAAGAGGACCAGGAAGTGGCATTCGAGGCAGGAGAAGATGCACATGATGTGGCAGACAAGTCCACACGAGGCAAAGTCCCCCGCAATCCCTGCTTCCAAGAGGTTCAAAACACAGGCTAAAAAGACATCACCGTTCAAACCGTAGAAGCTTCCATTTGGGGATGATAATGATGAAGAAGATTGTGCCTCCTCGTCTAATGCTACTCAAATCAATAGGGCCAACAGTGTTACACCTGCTCGCACAATAGATGATCTCCTTGCAGCCCAGTTGGAAGACTCATGGGTCCCTCATAACAGGGACCTCTCAATCATCTCCCTCAATTCCACTGATGTGAGGGAGGAGAATCAAGAAGTGCATTTGCAAAAGAACCCTCAATTATCTCCATCGCATCTGATTCGACACTTGCTCTCCCCAAGTTGATTCCAGTCCTCGACCTTAAGTCGCTTATGGTAAGTTTATTCTTCTGCTACTTATTGTGATGAATTATAAAAAGGTTGTGTTTGGTTAAATGCTTGTTGTTGTGAGTAATAATTTTTTATTCATATGTCGCAGGATACCTTGCTAGCGCGTGTGGAGGGGGAGAAGACACAAGATAGCTCAATTGTTGTCTCCTCCTTAATTCATAACTATACCACTCGCTCCATTCCAGGAGCACATCGTAGATCACCCTACTACATCCCCAATGCTATCCGAAAAAATAACAGGGAGGGGGTGAGTACGAGGACTTCTCACTCGCCAAGGAGGAAGAGGCGATGGTTGACCATGTTTGAACGATCCCACCTCTAAATGGAGGAGACATGGGCAACACTATAAATGTTGGTCTTGCTTGTGGGATTCAAGTGAAGGTCTTCCACCTCCAAAGCCTTAGGTGGTCAGGGTTCCCAGGAGTGGCAACTAAAGATGAAGGTGCTACCCCTATGTGGGTTGACAATTTTTATGTTAATGTATTTGTTGCATTAGTTCACAGTGATGTGACTGACTTGGCCATGAAGGATTTGAATGGAGATGGAAACCCCACTATTCACATTTTTTACCCCCATTGGATTGTAAGTTACTTTAATTATTGATCTATATCATCGCTATTTAATGTTGTGAAGCTTAGACTCTATGTTGAGATATTTGTTGTGATGGTTGTTTATGTTCACTATTATATCTTGTAGTTCAGGTTGTGATGTAGTTGTATAGCAATGATTATATCTTGTAGTTCATGTTGTGACCCTTTATACATAGGTTGTGATACCATATTATGATTATCAATATAAGTTGTGATGTTAGTTGTGTAGCTGTGATTATATATTGTAGTTTAGGTTATGACCCTTTATACATAGATTGTGATACCATATTATGATGATCAGTATAAGTTGTTATATTTGTTATGATGTAGTTGTGTAACAGTGATTATGTTGTGATGTGGACTAACTGACATAATGTCATTTATGTAGTCTTTTTGCACAGCGGAAGAGAAAAAGTATGAGGAGTGGAAGCTTGCGCATCCCCATCTGGATGACGATATTGAAGCATTGTACCCTACAAAAGAGTGGCATCGGGAGGTCACTGCAGGATTGAGAAGGCCTAATGGGTACAATGCATTAAGATGCAAGAAATGGCTGCTTCCAGTGATAAAGGATAGACATTGGTGTTTGATAGAATTCAGGCTTGAGCAAAAGAAAATTTTTATATATGATAGCATGAATAGTAGACCCAATGTGGCAAATGACATCAACTTGCTCTTCAAGGCTATGAGGCGGCATTCAAAATATGTTATGCAAGTCGATTTTGAGGATGGAGCATGGGATACATGGAAGACAAAAGTGGTGGAGGTTCCCAAGACGCAGGGCAATGGTGATGATTGTGGGATTTTTATGTGCTACTACTTGTTGAAGAAGGCCCTCGATGATGAGCTTCAAAGGTTCAATGTCAAAAAGTTTAGAAAATGGTTGGTGTGGTACGTAGTCTCGAAGATCAAGGGCTATGTACCAATTATGTGATAGACTTGATTCTATTTCATATGACTATGTGGTGTTAGTATGACAAGGTTACATTTGACATTAAGCTGGTGATGTAAGTAACGTGTGATGGACTTATGAGGTTGCGTTAGATTGGTGCTTTAGGTTGTGATAGCATTTGGGTTTGATGTAAGTAACTTGAGATAGGCTTGCCACATACACTAACTTTCAACACCTTCTTAATTCGTTGTGATTGAGTTGTAGTGACTTATGCATGTTGCGGGTTGCCTTGTGGTTGTGATTGCATTGTTGTAGTGACTTATGCATTGTTGTGATGTCTTTGAGTTGTGGTGACTTATGCATGTTGTGATCGCAGGTTGCGTTGCGGTTGTGATTGCAATGCGATAGGCTTGTTGCTGCCACATACAGTAACTTCTAGTAGCTTCTTCATTCGTTGTGATTGAGTTGTAGTGACTTATGCATGTTGTGATAGCAGGTAGCGTTGCGGTTGTGAATGCATTGCCATAGGCATTTACGTTATGAATCATTCTACAAACTACAAAGTAATATAAATATTATAATTACAAGTCATACAAAATTAAGTTCTACCGAATGTCATCATAGGGATTAAGTTCATTACAGAAATAAAGTCCATCATCACTCTCAATCCACGTTGATTGGTTGCACGCATGAAGTCCGATTGTACCCAAGGCCGTTGCAACGACAGCATCTAAATTGACGTTTCCTTTTTAATGGTTGTGACGGATAGGCCTCTTGGTTTTTGGTGGAAGGATGAGATGCTCTCCCACAGGTGGCTCTGCACGTACTGGCTTGTCATCATGGGCGATCGAGAAAACTGTTTCACTGTATGTGTCCTTATAGCACTGAGTAATCCAATAATCCCCTCGACAAGCATAGGTTGGTGATCCTCCATTGACAGATATGGCAGCACATGCGTGGATACACGACGTACCTTCAATTTGCCACATCCTGCAAGTACAAGTGAGGTCAGTGAGATTCATCCTTAAAAGTCCATCCTCTGAAACTACCTCCACCACATTCTCATTACACTCTATAACCAATAGCCCCCGAGATTGGTTATTCAGTTCATTGAGCCAGTCGTTGACCTCTGGAATCAGGTAGGAATCCCAGTTCTTACTCGCCCTTCTCGCTTCGTTCATCTTGATCATTATCTTCATCCGAATGCCATCAAGCAAAGCAAGAATTGGCATGTTGCGCTCTGGCTTGACCCATTTATTGAAAGTCTCGACAATGTTATTTAAAAGGTGGTTATATCTCTCACCTTGAAAGAGGGCATTGCACCAATTCTCAAGTTGATTTGCCATGACCCAATCATATGCTACTTTAGAATGCTTGTGGAGGTGAGTTAATGCAACCTGATAGCCATGCATATCACTCGTTTTTGCAACATCGTTAATCATGTACGTAATTTATTTTTTCGTTGCCTTTTTTGTTCTTTTAACCTTGTTCCCTTTTAAACCTATCTTTAGTAAGTTGCACTCCAAGTATCACACACAATAGCCATGGAATCCGTCCCCAAACACCTTTGCAACCGCTTCGAGCAGCCCTTTGTCCCTATTGGACACCAATGTGAATACCCTCGCAAAGCCAACTACATGCCGCACATGTTGTAAGAACCACAACTAAGTATCCTTAATTTCATTATCAATAACTCCATAGGCTGAGGAGAAGATGTGGTTACCTCTATCAACTACAGTGGCTGCTAGAATAGTCCCCTTTGCCTTCCTATAAAGATGAGCCCCATCAAGAAAAAGCAATGGCCGACAATGTTGGAACCCTTGAATGCATGCGTTCAACGCGATGAAGCAACATAAAAATTTCATATTTCTTCGATTAACCTCATACTTCACAACACTCCTTGGGTTTGTCTCCACTACTTTGTTGCAATACCAAGGGATGTCGTTGTAAGAATCCTTATAATCACCAAACAAAGAATTAAGGGCTACCGCATTAGAACGTCATGCCTTCTGATATGAGACGCTCAACCCATAGTCATTTCGGAAATCTTTTACCAATTCAGATGTGGAATACGAGGGTACATCCTTTATCTTGTTGGAAATGAGCTCCGACACCAAGTTTTGTGAAGCATGAGGGTGATATTTTTTCCTTACCCCTCCAGCACATGTATGAAGCTTTTTATACTCATTCACTACAAACAAACCTGAAGCTTGCTCCAAGCTCACATTCACTTTCCACTGGCAACCTTCAACCCTGCATGACGCCATAACCCAACGCTTTGTGTTCTTCAAATATTTAAAAGAGAAGTTCTTGGCAATAGAGAGTTGTTTCAATGCCTTCCTCACTTCAACTTGGTCTTTAAAATGTTGCCCAACCCCCACCAAGTTGTTATCCCAGACTCTCGAACGTAGTGGTGTTGGCTGACTACTACCACTGGTGGGAAGAGGATTAACCTTGCCCTCGCACACACTGTCCTGAGAACTCATGAATGGTCGTTGATCTCCATCATGGGTCACCAGCACCTTACAAAATCTTCCACTGAATAACTCTCTAAAGCCAGCCATTCCCTTATCGGATATCAAGTAAGTCAACTCATACACATCATGGTACAAGTATGCAACAATCAAATTGTTGGGATGAACATTGAAGGCATCAACAATTTTTTCCACAAATGAACTCAAAGTTTCATCCTCTTTTAGTGACAACATTGTACTTTTACCTCCAACTATCTTCACAGTTCCACCGGGGCTGGATTCAATACTCCCACAGTAGCAGACCAACATTTTAAGCTTGCCTGCTTCATCCTAGAGTTGCAAAATAAATCAAAAGAATACAACATAGGTCACAACTTACATAGCAGCGCTATCACAACATAGCATCACAACTCATACCAACAGTCATCACAACATTAATTACAACAATTGCAACCAAATTCTAAGCCAACACAACTGAATCACAACATTCATCGCAACTGAAACTAATAGACATCACAACCAAAGTTACAATCGCAACTAGGGCTGCTCACGAGCCGAGTCGAGTCGAGTTTTGGCTCAGCTCGACTCGAGCTCGATATTTAGATTTCGGGCTCGAACTCGACTCGGCTCGAGTCGAGCTGCCAAATCTTGGGCTCGACTCGAGCTCGTTCTCGAGTTTGACAGCTCGAGCTCGGGCTCGGCTCGAGCTCGCGAGCCGGAGCTCGAGCCAGAACTTAAGCTCGAGCTCGAGCGAGCCGGAGCTCGAATGGCAAAAATAAGATTTTTGCCTTTGGTGTGACTCGAACCCAAAGACAAAGCACCACCACACATGCGCCTTAACCAGTTGGGCTACGCTTTTTTTATACTTTTTATGTACAAAACAAATCTTTATTACATATTCAAAGTGGGCTTCCTTGATATTTTTTCTTTTATAACGACGGGTATCCAATAAGACCCGACTAGAAGGGGCAAAGAAATTGATCTCTTAGAGTACTATATCCCGCCGCCAATCCCCTTGGGTGCATATAAGGCTCACCCATCATACGCATCGAGTAAATCAGGAAGCGTGTTCTATTCATCACACAAACACCTCATTGATCAACTTCACTAATGTCGCCTTTTAATATCAAACCCCAGGTCAAATCAGTTATCGGGGACCTCCACATTTACAACATGAGCTCATCTAACGTGACCGATTTCCAATACCATATTAAATGACCTTAACCCACGTGGGCATGGGGCCCAGCAATTGGGTAACCTCCGCTCAAAGGAAACATGTTCTATTCATCAGTCATCACACAAACACCCCGTTGATTAACTTCACTAATGTTGCCTCATAATATCAAACCCCGAGTCAATCCAGTTCCCAGGGAACTCTGCATTTACAACATGAACTTGTCTAACGTGACCAATTTTTAATATCAGATTAAATAATTGGGCTAATTTGGTAGGTCCCAAACCCACGTGGGCTGATGTCATTTAATCTGGTATTGAAAATCGGTAACCTAAATATTTTCCTTACAACATAATATAATAATAAAAAAATATACAAAAAATACACAAGGGGAAATCTAATAACTCATTTGAATACGCAGACAGGTTTTAAAGAGCCTAATTTATTTAAAATATTGAGATTACGCGACAAATAGATTTAAGTCGCTGATTTACATCCGAGAAGACTATGGGTTTTTATTTTAAATGAAGAGTCGTTCAGATTAGATCTGGCGGATGAAGTTGATACAACGGGTGACTTGACCCAATAAAAACAAAAAACAAAACAAAACCCGAGCTTTTCGGCTCGGGTGTTTTACCAGAGGCCAGAAGCTTCTGGACTCTGGCCTCTGGGTACTGGCGACGGCAAGGCGACAGGCGGCGGGGCTCAACGGGCGACGGCGACGGGGCTCGACGGGCGACGGCGACGGGCTCGAGGCGAGATCGACGGCGAGGCGACGGCGAGGCGACGGGCTCGATGGGCTCCAGGCTCACGGCGAGGCGACGGCGACGGCGACGGCGGCCATGGGCTCGAAGCTCGAGCTGACAGCAAGGCGAGGCGAGATCGACGGCGAGGTATAGAAAATTTTTGATTTTTTTTTTCGAGCTGAGTCTCGAGTCGAGCTCGAGCTCGAGCTATTTTTCGAGCTCATTCTCGAGTCGATCGAGTCGAGCTTTCTCGAGTCGAGCCGAATCGAGTTACGGGGTGGCTCGAGCTCGAGCTCGAGTAAAGTCGAGTCGAGTCGAGCTCGAGTCGAGCTAAAATTCGAGTCGAGCCGAGTCGAGCCGGAAAAATTCGCGAGCTGACTCGGCTCGTGAGCACCCTTAATCGCAACCAAATTCTAAGTCAACACAACTGAATCACAACATTCATCGCAACTGAAGCTAATAGGCATCACAACCAAAGTTATATGCCATCGCAACATATCTATAACTCAACACAACAAGTGATAATACAACATTCTATCATAACACATCTACAAGTCATCACAACTTATCTATACATGACCACAACCTATTTTACAAATCATAACTTCGTCATCACAACATATCTATATATTATCACAACCTCTTTTACAATTCATAACTTAAGCTACTTGACCTAGCATCACTACTTAGACATTCAAGCAATGACCAGACAGATCAAATGAGAAGAAAAATAGTAGCTTTCCTGCAGTCCTACTTACTTTCAATTTTTCCACCCTATGAGTTGCACCGGTATGTCCACTACCTTCGTCTGCAACTACTGTTTGGGTTCTGCCAATTTGTCCACCATCATCGTCTTCGCTTTGGATGCCCGGAGTGTTACTGCTGGAGGTGGCTGCTGCCATTGCCATTACTTTCATCATCTCATATACAAGGAGAAGTGGATATCTGGGCTCGTCGCAAGAGCTTTCTTGGGTTTAGAACTTCAATGGCGTTGAAAAAACCACCGGATGAAGGTCTTTGGAGCTCAGTTATGGAGCTTTCATGGCAGATGAAGAAGAAGGGGGCAGAAAGCTGATGGGGAAGAAGGGGGCAGTCATAGGGTTTCGTGCGCCTTGACTGCCCTAGGCCCCTAACTACTCTGTCTCCTTCAACTGGAAGGAAAGTGAGGGGCTCTTAGCCCCTCTGTTATGCCCATTTTGGTCATTGATCAGGGTAACTTTCTAAAGTTTAACCACTTTAATCCCCAGGACTAAAGTGGTTAAACTTTAGCAAGTTAGACCAAAACGTAATTTTTCCTTTCACATAATCGTCCACATAATCTGGATTCAATGTTTCTTCGTCAAAATGGCCATAAAACAAAAAAGCTCTCGCGACCTTCTTGGTTTCGCGAACTGGCTGCCCAAGGGTGTTCAATTCTTACCTTTTGTTCATGTGCAATTAGCAAAACATTTCACCCCTAAGAAGAGGACTGGTAGCCTGCCTTTGGTTATGTCTTGATTCTTTCAATACCAACTAAGCTAAGTTATGAATCTATTACAACTTTAGTAGTATGTCTCATGCCAAATAACTATCTTAGTCACTCTATTTGCTGTAGTGTTCCCTCCTCTCATCATCTTTTGTCATGCTTCCTCCACTCAAAATATTTTGAACTCTTGAAAATTCTGAACCTTCAACTGATTCTTAAGCTTTTGTCTTTCGCTTGCCAGAGACATCAATATGATGGGTGGGCTTATCACGGAATTGAATGCCCGTGATCAAGAAGGCCAGCACCTTCTCTTCCGTGGAGTGAGCAAAAGACAAAAGATCCAAGACCGGGTACATTTTGCCCTTCGAGAGAGTCAAGATCGATATCACAGGCTTAACTATAAAAAAAAATATTATGGCTTGATCTTAGCATGCAACGATTCTCCGTGCTTGATCATTCTGCTTATAAATGATCATGAATTCCTGATATAGAAGTTATGTTTATATAGAGTCCTCCGATCATTATCACGGTCTTGAGTTTAGCTTGTGAAGCTTCTAGGGTGTGCAATTCTTAATACTGTAGCCACCTTGATTTGGTACCTTGGGGAGTCTGTTAGAATGGCAAATAGACCCATTTAATATACTGTATTCACTGCCCTCCCTTATTTCTCTTCCTCCATTGAACTAGCTAATTGGCCTGCCTTAATCCAAACGTTGATTGGAAATTTATGTTCCTGTTGTGTTGATAAGTAAGAGACAACTAATGTCAAGTACAAAATGCATACAAAGGACTTACAAATTGCAATCACAGGATTGGTAAACACGGACTTGATTTTGATTATGGATTCGTAGAAGGGGCTTTATTTACAATTACGGGATTAAAAAACAAGGGCTAATTTTACATATCAACATATTTTTAACAAAAAAATAGGAGGTTCGTGCAAATATTCTTCACCCCCTTTTGCCATTAATAGTAGTCTAGATTATCATTGAGATTGTAGGCGGTCTTTGTACATACTCTAACCCATATCCTTTTCTATCAGTTATAAACAAATTCTTCTTAAATCTAATTACTAACAAGACTTCCATGACTTTGTTCTCAAACACAAGGGATAGTAGAGGCATACTATCTTGTTTCATCAAGTGTAACAACCAAGAATTTTTCTTATTTTTTGTACGCTTTCACTCTGCTTGATTAACCTAGGGCTGAATGACCCAAATCCACCAACTCTCAGAGGAGCACTCTTAAGTCTTAATAGGGAATGAGATGAAATGCATGCAGATCATAGCACTGTGGCCCAAGTTATTGTAAAGGCCAATCTGGTCACTGCGTGTTAAGTATCAATGGTTCGGGTACCTTTTGGGTGATAACTTGGAGCTGAAATATGTCTGTCATTGCAAATAAAAAACATAAAACATAAGACATTAGTTTTGGACATGCTATTCATACTGACTTTCTTTTGGGTCTATTGCACTTATCCTTCAAAAAACTACAAGAATGTAACAAAAACTGAAGGCAACAATAAAAATTCCACCAGATAAAACTTGATATAAACTAGCAAAAGGCTTGAAAGATATATCACCCAACATGATGTTGAGATGTATAACAAGGAACCTCACATGAAATGACACTATATTTCGATTGTATAGAAAGATACCTGATTTCAAACAGCTCCATCCAGAAACTGCTGCTGCTCAAGTTCAACTACTTTTGAAGAGAGGGAACTTCCTACTTGATTCATAATATTGTTAGACATTCTGCACTGCTCAAGCTGTCGCTCAAGACTATGAACAAGATCATTGAGTCTCTGTATGTTCTTTTCTTGAGACAAGATTATCTGATAAGGGAAATACTGAAGTTAAAGGTTAAAGATTAAAAATCCTAACACACACTTGCGACACTATCCAGATTGAATGAGTTTTACTACAAAAATTATTGAAGAATACCAGGAACCACAATAATAATTTATTCCCCTCTCAGAAACAATAAGATGCATGAATTCAAAAATACATCCAACCAAAATAATTGTATTGCATACTCCATAAAAAGATACCAAATGTCCTCATTCAGTATGCTAAGAGCAGGAAAATTTGTAACAGACTAACATTAATGCTGAGTACAGAAAGTATGCGAATTTTGACTGAATAGTTCACCGCCCCACAGACTAGCCAGCCCACCTCCCTTATCCACAGATGGTGGATGTCCATCGTCTGAAAGTAGAGAGACGGCGGACAAGGTAAAGAACATGAGATGGTAAACTACACATCCGCAAATTTTAGCATTCAAAATGATCACATATTTGCTACATGAAACAGACTAGTGGCCAGGTTTGGGTTTGGCGCCTGGCCAAGACCAGATTTTTGTCATTGTACCAGGAAAAACAGTGTGTATCCCCAATTACTTGATAAACCATGAAAATAGTAAATTAGTAACAATTTTAAATAAATAAAGCAGAGTACAATAGAATCAAATTTGATATGCCTAGATCTTATTTCAAATGATTTAAACTTATATTATTAGATACCATGCCATAAACAATCACTACGAGATGAGAGCTGCAGTGATCATTCAGAAAAGAACAAACACTTACTTTTTCTTTGACAACCTCTTCCCTCTTCGATGCATCATCATGCTTCTGTGAAATGCTTGGACTTCTGTCCAAATCAATCACAAATTGTTGTTTCCACTCAAATTGAGATGTGATTATAAGTATCACTAGCAGGAAAACAAGCACCATAGGCTTTGACATCATTGGAAGGACGTTATGGAGCACCTGAAAAGAACAAACATACAGTCATGATATCTAGGCGATCTCAAAGAACATAAGAAAATGATGCAATAACATATCCCTTTATCACCGATACTACTAATCGCTGCCTGTTTGAGACCTGAAAATTGTCAAAATGCCTCTTGGACTGACAAAACGCTGTTGGCATGCTAAGAATTGCAATACCATAATCTTATCAACTTTTATACTACCCAAAGATATTATCCATTTCGACTGTACACCTGAAATGTCAAGCCAGGTTAACATATTCATAATCTTAATTAAAATTACAGTTCCACTAAATGTGAAGAAATTAATTAGCACTAATTGTTATCGCCAAAATATAAACAACAAAAAAAAAGTATAATAAAACTTCCATACAAAAAAATTATTCAACAGAAACTTTTATCATAATCATCAACAAAACGAAAGTATGAATCAAGGTGGCTTGAACTTGAGCTCAATGAGCAAAGCTCAACCTTGGCCTCATTGTTCCAAGTTCAATCTTGGCCCAACTCCAATTGACTCAGATTGCATAATGTTTAGCTTTATACAGAGTTTCACACAATACATAGCTTTAGTATATTTAGAATTTTCAAACCAAAATAAAGAGTTGACTTCAGCTTGAACTCTCCCCTACCAAAGCTCACTCAAAAAGCATAAGTAGCTGATTTCACGCCAGCCAAAACTAGACTCAGGTGGTTAAGACCCCTAGTTATGTGCAGTAAATTCCATCTCAATGCGAGTTGGCCACTCTTGCTATAAGGTGAGAGCAAATGTGAGTTGGCCACTCTCTTCAAGGTCTCTCAAAGATCTTTTTTTGGCTGACCAAGATGTTTCCAAGATTTGAGATGTCAAATCATAAATATGTGAGCTGAAACCTAAAAGTTGCAAAGAACAAAAAAAGCATCCTATCTAAACATCCACACAAAATTGTTAGCACAGAAATTTTGATGGCATCATTTCAATGACGTCTTTCCACCCACATTTTCATGTTAGCAACCCATGTTTTCAAAAGAGTGAAGCAAGCCACAAGATGTTTTGACCACTAAAAGATGAGCCATAAACCTCAAGGTATGAGGCATGAGCCATATGCACATTAACTAAAACTTGTTAAGTTCTATGATAATAAGTTACCAAGTCATTAAATAATCAAAACAAAAATATATAGTTATTTGGTTATCAATTAATGAAAGTGAGATATAGGAAGAAAGCATACCTTCATGAAAAAAAAAAAGAATATAAGCTAGTGTGGGATCCTTTCCCAAGATATCAATTGGCCGTGAAATATGTCAGGGAATAGTATTCACAAAGATATAAGGAACAAATATAATCTTTGTAGCAAAAGCAAATTATGGCTTAAAAGGGAGTCCCACCACATCAGAATCAATATTGAATTAAACCCACCCCCACCCCCCCCACCAGCCATCCCCCACCGAAAACTTACATCAAAGGATAACTTAAATTGTAAACTTATAGAAGAAAAAACGATGAGATGAACCGACAAAACATAACTTCATATCCATCCTGTTGCAATAACCCAAAGAAAAAAATTTGCAGAAACAATCAACTATGATCATTAGTTAAAGATCACTATCATAATCTTCAACCTAATACTATTCTCAATGTTGATCGATCTTTTCTTTAGATGGATGCATACAAGAAAGTTAAACCCTTTTTTACTCAAAAGAGGCCTCTAAGGGCTAACCACATTATTCATTAACATGCCTCACCATACAAATGTAGCTCATTACAAGCATACAGCTGCAAGAAATTAAAACATAAATCCATTAAGAAATATAAAAAATGCTTCCTATTATAAAACTATCTCATTACTACATGCTTACAGGAAAGTGATGTGAACAACATACCAAGGAAGTAGTTGAATGAATTTCTCCTCTCCGTCGTCGTGACCGGCGATGCAATCACCTCTGTTGCTTGATGCGTCAAACGTCCTTGACACGAACAGAGGAGAGCATGTGGTGCCCTCGGACAGTCATTTGGTAGGACAATAAAAAGAAGCCTGGGGCGGGTCTTCACTCCAAAGTTCAAACTCCAACCCCCTCACATTGTCATTGCACAGCCCCACTTTATTAAATGAACTGATTAGTGGTCCACCAGTTTATGTTATCAGAAAACCCGACCTGCATGTGATTAAAACAGAGTAGAATGTTAACCAAACAGCTACACAAATTGGCTCAGTTCACATGAATGTGAAAATTTGGGGTCACATACCGAGTCTATGGATCAAACTATTTGGCGTCCAATTTAAGCCAAGACGATCAGGACGGAATAGATATACGAGCCCATCTTTCTAAAACGGCCAAATAGAAAAGGTAAGAAAACTCTGGTTTAAATGGTGAAGCCATCCATTTGAAGTCAACCCCAGCACCCGTTCCACCACTCAAGTTTATAGATGTCCAAGTCAACCTTACACATATACCAAAGCCATTTAGTCATTTTTAGCATGCTTGGAAATGGGTGGATTAATTGTGGTAATTATAAAAAACAATGTCCAATGGAAATTGTTGATAATGCAATGCATAGTGTTGATCAGCTTAGTAGAAAATTTCTGAAAATGAAGTTGTTATGCTATTTCCCTAAAACTAATAGGATGATAACAAAAATATGAGCAAAACAAACTAACACAATCATGATCAAATATAACTAAAAATCATGCACAGGGTACTGATACATATTCATCATAGTTGTCCAACTAATATCATAATTAATTCCAAACTAACAAAAAAGGAAGCATTAATTATTTTCCGCTCCTAATCGTCCCCACTTTTGTTCTATTGTGGGGATCTCATCCTTACAGATTGCACACCACACACTTAATAATACAGTGAAACAATAATATTACATACAAAGAAGTGTAAGAAGGTTAGGCCACACTAAAAACTAGGTGAATAAAGTTTAAAAAAAATTTAAATGCTTTTCACGTAAATCCCAAACAATCCTACAGTAGATAATCAAGGGAATATGAGTTTTTATGTTTATATAGATACTTTTCATAGTCAATAAAAACCTTCACTTGAAACGGCAATTAAATAGGAATGCAACTTAAATCAGCTTCAATTAATGCACTAACGTACATTTGGGCTAACACAATGCAAAGTAACTTGTCCTCAACTAAGCACTAGGAATCAAGAAGAAGATCAAACCAATTACAGACTATCGTTGATAAGATGAAACTGTTGCAATCAAGTGCAATTCACCTAGATATATGCTTTAGTTTGAAGTTGGTGCCGTGGGAAATAACTTCTAGCAGACTTCGTAACAGGACAATCTACTCTAGGACCTTTTGAACATGGGACTTCTGCAGTATTAGCAGAGAAGCGAAAGAACCAAAGAAAAATCTAGCTATAACTTCTACGCCAAGTTCCTAATCCGCTTCACTATCGTAGATTTATTTCTCTTTTAAATTTGTAAGTATTGTAGCTCGCACATCTTGGAGCCGAGACTACATGGGACTTTTGCAGTATTAGCAGAGAAGTGAAAGAACCAAAGAAAACTCTAGCTATAACTTCGACGCCAAGTTCCTAATCGGCTTCACTATTATAGATTTATTTCTCTTTAAAATTTGTAAGTATTGTAGCTCGCACATCTTGGAGCCGAGACTACAAATCCAACCAGACCATTGAATGTTAGGAAATTAAGACATAGACGAACACAAGATGAACGCAAATCAATTCTCCAATAATTTAGAACACCATAAGAGCTACAAAAGAGACAACTGCAATGGCAATATCCTGATTCTACTACGCAAAAACCCATTCATAGAGTAGATTTCACAAAAAGAAGACGAAGCAATTCAACCCCAAAATGGAACGTATCAGCACGGCATCGTAGCGGCAATAACTATAGAGATTGGAGTGCGGAGAAGGGTATGCGAAGGGAAAGGAAGAGGTACCTGACTGGGAGCGGTCAACCGGCGGCGATCGGCGGCAGCGACGACGCCCAGAGAGAAGCCCGCGGTGGTCGTAGGGGCTAGCAGTGGAAGGGTGGGATTAGCCGAGGACTTCTATGTTCTAGGACAAGGGGGTCATTTCCTGTGAACGATTGCGACAAAAATATTAGGAGGGGTAAATTAACCTCAAACAAAAAGAACGAGGGGGTACATACATGTGTTAAGAAAAGGGAAAAAGTTCCTGTGAACAGTAGGGCTTTACTAATGAGCCTGGTCAGATTGAAATCAGACAGCGCAGGGGAGGCGGGTGATTCAAACCTGCATGCATCCGTTTACACGGCGGCGAATCCAATCCAACAGGCCATGGTGTCTAGGCTATGGAATGATATCGTTATTGGCCCCAAGGTTTTCAAAACCGGACCGGCCATCGACCCGGATTGATGGCCGGTCCGGTTGGACCGCGGTTTGACCGCGGTCAAACCGTGGTCAAACCGGAATGACCCGGTTTAAGAGTGAGTAATAGTAAAGATATAATAAATATATATTTTGTATAAAAGTAATACGAAACCACTATAGCTCAGGTGGTTAAGGCGTTTAGTATCCTAATGGGGGGACCCTCCAACAGAAAAAATTTTCAAAAAAAAAAAAGTGATTTTGACCGGTCAACCGGCCGGTTTTACAAAAAATCGGCCGGTTGAGCGAACCGGGGTGAACCGGACAGACCGAACCGGTTTTCCAACCGGTTCTGGTTTCCCGCGGTCGGACCGGCCGGTCCGGTTTTGAAAACTATGATTGGCCCTGCTCCGAGAAAACGAGATAGTTTTTTTTTTAAATATCAGCAATATATCGGTTTCGGCCCGATATATCAGAATTTAAAAAAAATAATTTTTTAAAAAATAAAATTAACTCTTGTTTGTTTTCCATCCTATGCCAAGTGGAAGGATACGGGTTTAAAATGCAAATACATATTTTGAATTATATAAAATATATACTTATCTAAATTAGTATCAATCATTTTAAAAGTTATATTGTGAAAATATATAGTAAAAACTAGTTTTAAACCACCGATATTTTTTTACACAATATCTCCGATATTTTGTCTCTTTGGTCGACCGATATTTTATCGATATCCGATACGACATTCCTTGGTCTAAGCATGAACACGGGCTCTTATAAACGGAATTCTTATAAAAAAAGGAAACATGGGGGTAAATTCATTACCTACATCAAAATTACACATCAGCTCTTCGACACAAGCCCTTTTTTTGCTCTCCAAGTTAATGTCAAACTCTGATGGGGGCTTTTTCTATGAATTTTGTGAAGCTGGAGTCCAGGTCCTTGTAACAACCCCAACTTTGATAGCATAAAATATTTTTCTTAGGAACCCTAATCGATTAGGACTCCAAGAAACTGATCGGATGGGATTTCTTTTAGAGGTTGGAAGATAAATATGAGCTTGGAATCTGAGTGGCTAGACCTGGCGATGGAGGTAAGATCCAATAGAAGGCTGTATATTCCCACTTTGAGTAGGAACGAAGTAGAGTAATGATCTATACATAAAATATGCATTTTATTATCTCCTAAATTTATGTTTATGCTAGTGTTTGATTAGAATTAGTACTATTTTAATATAGTTTTTGGTTTTTGTAGCAAACAAGAGCAAGATGTAGAATTACTATGAAACATGACTCCAATGATTGAATATTTATTACTTCAGATGCATATCTCTAATGGGACTGATTTAGCTTCATGTTAAAGTTTAAGAAGTCAGCTTTCCAACACCACTGACTGTTCACAATTTGGAATTCTGAGCAAAAAGTTATGATCATTGGAAATATAGCACGCGAAAGAGATATGACTAAAGAGAAGAACCATCAAGATGAGATTGGATGGATGAGACAATACAACGGGTTTTCGTTCAATAAAGAAAAAAAGAAGAATAAAACTGAACCGATTTCCATTCCAGTTCGGTTCGGTTCGGTAAAAAAGAAAAGAAAAGGAAAAATCGACTCGAGCCAAAGCTCGGGCCTTTCAAACGAACAGAGCTCGAGCTCAAGCTCAAGGGTGGTCCGGCGGCGGAGCTCGAGACAGCGAAGCACGACGGCACCAAAGAAGATGGGTCTCGATGACGACAACAGCGGCTATCACGGCGCCGATGGAAGAGGCCCGAATAGAAGCGGCGATGACAGAGAGAACGGCGGCGGCTCTGTTCGAGCAGGAGATGGCTTGGGTGAGATCGATGCCGGCGATGGGTTAGCGGCAAAGTAGGCGATCGACGATGGAGAATAAGGCAGAGAGCTTGATGGAGGAATGACGGTGGGTGTCTCAAACGAAAGCGGCAAAGTCATGATGAATTTGGAATTTCTGATTTGGAAAGTGCCAGATATAGAATCGTGTACGAATTGGATTCAATTTGAGTTGGAATAGGAAAGGACGAAAGTTGGATTGGTGGTCGCCTATAAAAATAGGAGGGTTCTATCTGGGAAAAAGTGGAGCTTTTACATAGAGACTCCCAGCTGGAAAAATAGAGGAAAAACAGAGATATTTTTCGCCAGTGTGGTTGTGGCCAGATTCCAGTGGTGTTTCGCCAGAAGAGAGAGAGGGAGAAGAAGGAAGCAGGAGGAGGGAAGAAAGCCGCGATTTTGGTTTGAATTGCAAAGTGATACAGTGTTGCTACAGTGACTGCGATCAGGGAAGAAGCTGAATAGTACACAGTGAATAGTGTTCTATGAATAGTGTTTTACTTCAGTGCCCCGTGAATAGTATTTTTTGTGAATAGTGCAAAATGACGCCGATAAATCAGCAACGTTCTCCTCATCCGATGCCCGACTAAATTCACATCCAAGGCATAGATGAAGCCCTAGATTTGTGTTATTACTCTTGATTGTTTTATTTAATATAGTTGATATGATTATGCTTAATGCGATTTCATGAATTTTCTTTTAAGTGCTTGACCATAGACTTGATTGATTATAAATGGAATTAGATATTGTGATTGATTCTATGTCCGACCAAGGATAAGATTAATTACATTATAACAGAGTTGTGATTGATTTTATGCCCGATCAAGGATTGAATTAATTACATAATAGTGGATAAACTCTCGTGTCCGATCAAGAACGTTAGTGAATTCATTAGTAATTCGTGTGTCCGATTAAGAACACGAATTACCATATCATTTCTATTCATGCTTAATAATAATTGAGAGTAGTGATTGCATATTTAGTGGTGGATTTGCTGCCTTGGCACTTCTCCATATTCGTTTAATTAGTTAAAGTTTACTGCTTTCTTACATTAAATTAAAAATTGCAACTTTCTTTCACTTGAATTTAGTAAGATTATTCATCCGTCCCTGAGGTTCGACATCCTTAATACTCATTGTAGTATAATTGCCTTGTGCACTTGCAAGGGTTTATATTTAAACGATCAAGTAGCCCGGTGGGTTAACCTAGAGCAAGACTCCTCAAAAGTTGGAAGTCTGATTGGCTAGAAAGAGGGCATGGCTAGGGTTAAAAGTGCATTGGATCAAATCAACTTGGACAAGCCGAGTTAGAGTTGGATTGAAGAAGCTTGTCGTTTTAGATAGACCTGACTTGAATTGTGGATTGACTCAAATAGGTTAGGTCGGTTACACTCCTACCAGGAGTAGGAAAACCCTAGGGCGCTACCTATTTAAGAGTGCAGGCCGACCTCCCTCTTCTCTTTCTTATTCTCTCTCTTGAACTCTCTTTCTCTCTCATATCTCTAGACTCTATTCTCTCTCTCGTCCCTCTCATTGTTGGCCAACCAGAGATAAGGCAAGGAGGAGTTGGGACACAAAAGCTCAGGCTAAAACGAGGAGAGTGCGACGAACGATTAAGGTAAGTTGCCTTTACGTAATTCTTTCTAAAGTCCTGTTTTCTACAAAGCCGATAATCTTTTACGTTTGAAGTCATATACTTATATTATTCCTACAAATGATGTGTTGAATTGTATTTTAGTCTATGGTTTTGAAAGTTGCTTAAGTTATATGCACTGCTTTTTATGTTGAAGGTATAGTAATTGATTGCAATCGTTTGTGTTTCCATTACTCGTATTGAATATTGATAAGAACCCTGATTTGCCTGTTATTTCTTTATTACTGCCATCTTTACATGCTCGACTTTGCTGTCCGATCAATAGTCTTAATTCATGAAGTTATTTTATTCATATATATGAAAGTAAGTGACCTGAAACATGCTTAATGTTAACCGAACCTTGTCAATCTGAAGAACTGCTAACCAAAAACCCTTATGCTCAGTCATGTACCTTCACAGCCAGTATATGTGTGACATGTTGTTCATGCCTTAACCACATGTTGTCTAAGTTGAGGTACTGTAAAAATATTTATGAAGTCTAACATATAAGTTGTTCTCTATCGGGTTACAAAATTGTTGTATGATATGTTTATAACCCTAACATGGTGTAAGTATGGTGCTAGATTATTGATATCTACAAAATATACATATTTTTATATGCCTATGTTAGTCGTAATTTCAAGTAGAAATAAGGATAATTAATGGTTATTAATGTTAAGTTAGTAATTAGGAGTTTACTAAATAAATGCGCTTAATTGATTAATTTAGATGCATTAATTAGATTTAATAGATTTATATTTTATTATGCGTCTAATCTAGACTTAATTTTATTTATGTAGGTTTTAAGAGTTCCATATGGAGATCGCCAAAAATGAAGTGCGCCAAACTGGTACTGTGAAAAGATCGAATATCCGACGATTAAGGATACGTTGGGGGTTTTGAAGAGCTAATTTATTGAAAATAGTGAGATCAAGTGCAAAAAAGATCTAAGCCGCTGATGTGCATCTGAAGCAAAAGACGGGCGTTGATTTAAAGTACATGGCATTCAGATTAGATCCAACTGATGAGGTTGTTAGAGCGGGTTTTAGTCAATTGAAAGAAAAAAACAGGACTGAATCGGTTCAGCGGTTCATAGGTTTGGTTCGGTTTGAAAAAAATAATAATTAAAGGAAACCCGAGCTCGAGCTCGGGTGTTTAACAGCCGAACAAAACAGAGGAGAAGGCGATCAGGCGACGACGGTGGCCATCGGCGAGAGCAATCGACGGAGACGACAAGGTCACGATGGCAGACGAGGGAGGTCGCAGTTCTGGAGCAACGGAGAAGAGATGGCGGCAGCCTGGACAGAGCTCGGAATCGACGATGGTGGCGATGGGTAACGGCGGCAAGGCAAGTAATCGATGACGAAGAAGATGACGATGGTGATGGTGATGGTTAGATCAAGTTCGGGAGTTCGACCGCAAGCAATTGAAAGAAAAAAAAATTGCAATTTGGAAAGCTTGCAGCGGGAGGCTGAATCGGGAAGATTGCGAGGCGTCAAGGAGAAATCAAGCTTCGGATCTGTCTCAAAATGGTAAGCTGCCATTTTCAGTTCAATTGACGATTACAAAGAGGGGCGAATTTGTGCTGGATTGGGAAGCTTCAATTGTGGGTGATTTTGCTATGTTTCGAGAGCGTAAAAACTGAATTTTTTACCTCAAATTTGGGCGAGATTAAAAGAAAATCGAGCTGCAAATAACTTGATTGGGAAGGCAGCTAGTTGGAGGCGATTTTACACACGAGATTGAATTGGAAGGTTGTCTGATTTGGGGAAAGGATGACTGTCTTGCAGTCAATATAAAACACAGGATTGTCGGTAAAAAGAAAGAAAAAAGACAGACTATGTGTGTGTGTGGGGGGGGGGTTGTTGAAAAAAGTAGACGAGAGAGGGACGAGAGGAGAATGAGACTGCTGATTTGGGACGAGTGCTTTTGCTTTGTTGCAGAAGAGAAGAGAAACAGTTCTGTTGAGAGACAGAACTGCTGAGGAGAAACAGGGTGTTGCTCGAGGGAGTTGTTATGCAAGAGAGAACTATTTTCAAATTGCAGACGACAGGAATAGATTGCAGTCGCCAATGAATTCAGTCTTAAATCCCTATTATGAGCATTCATACCATGCTGATAAGTCTCTAAATAGTTGTAAATGCAATATATTATACCTCTGTAAGCGGAACCGGATCCTGTGGTGAAGCTTCACCAGCGAGGCCGCTGGTGAAGCTTCACCAGCCGTCGATCGTACGGAATCGACGGCGCACACGGTTTCCTTGTGCGCTCGGCCAAAAGACACGCTTTTGGCTGAGCGCACATCATATCCGTGTGCGCCGTCGATTCCGTACGATCGACGGCTGGTGAAGCTTCACCAGAGGATCCGGACTCTCTGTAAGCCGAAAACTATACAAACTGCAATCGGTTTTGGCTAATATTTTGTCGATCCATAAGGAAACCCTCATTCTCTAATATTATTTAGTTGACCATGCTGATAGAATGATGAGTGTGATGAAAGTGTATTCAGTTCATTAAAATGGTACCATAAGACATACTATTGTAGCAATAAGACTAGACTTAATTCCAGTCAATTTGATTAAAGTTCAGGTTGACCTTTGTATCACCCTAAAGTAAGTACTGTTTGATGTTTAAAATCGACCTTAGATTAACTTCAATTTTAGTATTGCGTATACACATATAACTAATATGAGAGATACTATCATACTCTAATTAAGAGTCTTCCAAGATTGACTGAGTCATTAGGTCTAGAATCATATTGTGTTTCGACCCCGAATTTTGTAAAAAAAATAAAAAAAAATGAATATTTGAATAAAAGTATAATTGTTGGTGTCTTGAACTGAGAAACCAAAATTGATTGGGCTCTGGTTTGGATAGATAGAGAAGGTTGATAATTATCTTAGAGTCCTACTTGAATTAGGAATATAATTTAATAAATAACTAGAACTGGTTTCCATTTTTAAACTAGGATTCTGAGTGTCCAACCTTGCGCTAGAGTTGTGCATGGCATCAAGGTTAGGTCTGGCGCCATGGTAAAATAAGAGGATTATGGAATAATACAAATTTCAAGGAAAGATGCAATCCTAATTGAAGTAGGATTAGGCGAAGTGTAACATGATGGGCTAACCTAGACCAATTTCCATCAGAATTAGGAGTATGGTCGACTGAGAATGGCGCCAGAGATGAGATACATAGATAAGTTTGAAGAATTTATATATTCCTACTTGGAGTAGGAATGGAGTAGTGTTGCACAGTGGGTTAGCATAGAACTAGATTCTTCAAAAATTAGGAGTGTGAACATGTAGAAGAATGTTTGGAGTTGGAGATATGTCTCGTGCCATGAATAAGTGTGTAAAGATAAGATTGTAGAGTCCTACTTGAAGTAGAAATGGTGAAGGATAACACCAAGTGTTAATCTAGAATAAGACTTCTCACAAAGTTGGGAGTCTGATTGCTTTTTCCCGGATACTCGGGTTCAAATACCCATGGATTTGCTGTTTGCTTACTAGCCTCATATAATTCGGAAAACACTAGTTTTCTCGAAGCTTCTTGCTCATATCTTTCATCAAAGGGTGTTACTCTATAATGTCTGCCTAGCAAGTCCCCCGCTAACCCTAGCGAGCATTCAAATATTTGTCCCACATTCATTCGCGAGGGTACTCCCAATGGGTTGAAGACCATATCCACTGGTGTTCCATCTTGCAAATAAGGCATATCTTGTCTAGGCAAAATTTTTGAAATGATACCCTTATTCCCATGTCTTCCAGCTACTTTATCACCTACTTTGATTTCACAGGAGGATAAGTTTGGTGCCAAGATGAGTTGTAGAGGAGTGGATTGACTCAATCTCCTACATGATATACTTCAAGTTAGAGTAGGATTAGGAAGAGGAATCAGATGGACGATGGGAAAAGAAACCCACTACACTAGAACTCTGTTGGGCGCCAGGGATTTGTTACAGATAAGCTTGTTGCTAATAGATAGACCTGATTGAAGATGATGATCGATAGGAAAGCTCCTGATTGGCTCATGATAATTAAGATTAACTCAAATAGGATAAGGAGATTACATTTCAGTTAAATAAGGAAACCCACTAGGCTAGGACTCTCTCTGGGTGATATGATTAGTTTCATAGAATCCTTGTAGTTATAAACTTAATAGATACGGATAAACTTCAAACAGGATAAGGATGAAGAGTTACCAATTGGAGTAGACTCCAATTGGGGGTGGTTGGGCGTCCTCTATAAATAGAGGAACTGACTCCCTCTTTTACCACAACTCTCTCTCTCTCTCTCTCTCCAAATTGCCGACCCCCTCTCTTTTCTCTTTGTCTCTCTCTCAACCCCTATTTTTTTAATGTCTCTCATCCTTCTCTCTTGCTGGCCGACTTGAAGAGGCGACGAAGGAGGTGCATAGGATGTTGTAATTAAGGTGAAGCAAGAAGATATCGACGAATCATTTGAGGTAGGATGTTTTTACGTAATTCTTTCTAAGGTTTTGTTCTTCTATAGCGACTAGATTTTTTTGTGTTTGAAGTCAGATACTTGCGTGTTCTTACTGATGTTGAGTTGAACCTTATTCATACTTATACTCTTGTGACTTTGCTTTGTTGTTATGTTAAAATTATAGTAATCGATTGCGATCACTTACATGATTCGTGTCTCTATTGCATGTATTGTGTTAAGAAAGAACTCTGATTTGTGTTTGTCTTTCCTTGTTGCTGCCATCTTCAAGTATGACCTTGCTGTTTAGTTTTAGAAGTCTTGATTCCTAAAGTTAAGACTTATTTAATCAGGTTATAACATTGCTAAATGTTTAGGGTTTTACTAAGCATTACAGTCAGTCTAGGAATAGTTTTTCATCCTCGGCCAAACTGATTTCTGCACCAACACCCTGTACGAGATAATCCATGATCAATTCCAAAAAAATCAGAAAAATACATCATCAGTTACTTGAACAACTAAGTGTTCTATATGCGTTACTACTTCTAGACTCATACGTATTCTTCAATTGTTCTAATACTTCCTGAGGTTCCTAAGACGCCTTCTCTACCTCTTCTACTTGCATTCTTCATATTTCAAGTGTGCTCTACCCTATACCTCGATTGATTGTCAAGTGTTTCAGATAAGATTTATGCTCTTATGAAATTATCCATGTAATACTCTTTTAGGATCTATTCTCCTGTGGAAGTTTATAACAACCCTAAAATAAACCAAGATTTAGGATTAAATCATCAGGAACTGAAAATCAAAATTATGGACAAAGTCACCAAGGCCGACAAAGGGTTACCAACAAACTGGATGTGTCTATGGGAGAAGTGTCGATCATATTGCATAATTTGAATGATCGAGAATGTTTGACCGAACGAAATTGTGTCGGTGGTAATCCAAAATTGTGCTAAATCATAAAACTCCATTTCTAAAAGTAAACTCTTAATATAAATACTCATATTTGCATTGGGAATGACCCATTGGACTCTAGAGAAGACTTAGGGCATGGAGAAACCACTGGAGGCCAAAAGGAGAATGGACTTTCACATCAAGAGAAGAGGAGAGAACTTTACGGCCAGGAGAAAGAGGTAAGATTGCTAACCTCAACCTAAATATGTGATTTAAAGCATGAAAGAGGATGTTCACAATAGATACATGTCTTACTGACATAGATCTGTATGGAATTAGGTTGTATAATTCCTTGCACATGCTTATATGAGATGTATGCATATGCTAGAGAAGTAAAGTTGTAATTTTTATGCATGATGATTGCATTGCCTGATGTTTGTGTGTTGAATGACGAACATAATATGTTTGAGTTATATTGTGATAATTAAGTATTGATTCACATCTCAGTAAAGAAGGAACCAAGAAATTGGAATTGTTGGGTCATCAGCAAAGTTCCACTGACTCAATAGTGTGTCGGTGATGGTTTGTCAATGGACCAATAGATAGCGAAATTGTATCTCTTTCATATTTAAGAGTTAAAGTGTTGTTGTTTGATGCATGTAAAGAATGTAAATGTATAAAATATGCTAAAAATGTTATCATGAGAATTGTGTCGATTATGCATGAATGGATGTGCGTAGAATATCCATGAGTTATGACCATATGTGTTATATGTCTATATGGTATTGATTGGATTCAATTATAATGTAGCCTAGAATGTGATTGTGATGCACTAAAATGCGTAGTAGAGATCTGGACTAGGTATGGTCCAAAGGAAAGTATTGATGATGTGTAAGAAGTGCAATCATCGAGCATAATGTTTACAACTAATATGTTACTATGGACAAACAAAGTAAAAGAATGAGTTAGACCAGAGAAGTCAGTATCACGGTTCAAGACAATAACTAAGAAGTGACAATGGAAAGAATACCACAAGCCACAAGAGAAAAGTGATCGCCCCAGACTATTACTGGCCATCATGGGGGCCTAAAATCCACAAGAGATTCCGGATGCAATCATGAGTTATGATAAAGTTCATGGTGCCTATAACTCAACCTGGAGGGGCCTGTGAAGTCCCTTTGAGACTAGTCATAGTAAACTATAGTCAAATTGAAAAGATGAAAATTAGGGTATCTATTGATAGTCAACCCCTAGTTGAAGGCAGAGATAGAAAGTAGAAGTAGAGGACAAGCCTCATGAACCTCAATGACTCATAGAACAACATGAAAACCCTATACAAGATTCTAGATAGTAAAAGTGCACATAGGACTCTTAAGTTGTTATAATGGATGCTTGTAATGTATATTAATGTTTGAATGTATTATATGTTATCACAAGAATAAACTATCCTATGATTGTTTCTGTCCTACTATGTATTGTAAATACTCATGCCATTTTTAAAGTTTTGCAAGAACCCGAGGGTACATGTGGGAAAGACAATGAGAAATTGGTATTGAAGTGTTTGCTTTCATTATTTAATGTAAAGCTCGAGAGTACAAGCTTGTGCATTGGTGTTTATTGTAATCTGGACATGGACAGAACGACTGCATACTTGGACAAGATCCACAACTTTTAATTTAGTACTCAACATTATTGTAATCTTTATTAATCGATGATATGAAAAATACATTTCGAAAACCCACTGGAATGTCCTAATGCACTTTTACCCATGCATTGTTAAATAGATCTATTGCATCTCCAATTTTCTTGCATAATAAGGAAATTTGTATTTTGAAAATCCAGTGCATCACATGATGTTTCTAATTTCTTCATTTGGCTTCTATCAGCCACGCATGACAGTGAGTCCCGACGGGAATTCATAGTCCCCTCTTGTTTAGGATACAAGCGCCATTAACTTCTTTGTATCCTTGCATACGTTTTTGATCTCTTGTGGATCTAAACCCTCAAGACGGCCAACTTTAATACAGGGCTTGTGCCTTCCATCTAGCGCGGTTGCTCTTGTGACATGTGGATTCATCTTCCAATTCCATTCTTCACGACCCATGTGAATACTTGGAGAGAATGTCATACTTAATTCTTCCATTCAAGTTCTGGTCCTAAATTATAGGTGATCGACTCTCATTCTCACCCTAACATGAAACTTCATGTTTCTTACATTATGTTATAACCTCTTATGTTATTAAATTCTTGCTACTCAACAACACATGTCTTTCTACATATTATGTCTAATACATAGGATCCTCTTAGTCCTATACTACACGCTTCTAGCATATTCAAGTCTATATCCTCTATTACAAACTATATTAAGCAATAACTATTAAATTCTTGGAAGGGAGTACTTAAATACATATACTTGCCTTTTAATTTATACATTCAATTTTAGCATCAACATGCAAAGAATATTTTATTAATCCTTCACTCATTTCTAGTTGTCACTACAACTGTAAAAGGCACACACCTTTCTGAATTCTATGTTATTCTTTAGCTTTCATATTCATTAACAATCCATCATTGACAAGTTCTCTTGTCGATGGATGGTAATCAATTATTAGATGAACTATATCTTCAAGTTCCACCATTTATTCTTCCATTCATATTATTTCACTGTCTATTTCTTTAAGGAGCAACATACTTCAACTTGTTTTCATACATGCTACTTCTTTCTGCTTACTGTCGCATTCACTGACAAAATGTTCAACGACAACTGTCATGTTGGCCACTTCTTCTAGGATCTTACAGAATAATTTGTGAATTTCATTAAGCATATTACTTCTTCCACTTCAAATCCAACTCTAATTCCACAATGAACATACTTCTTCTCAATAGTTGATGAATTATGTTATTCAATTCAATGATAATTGACTTGTCGTTGGCCACTTGTCGTAGACTCAAACAGAGAACAAGCTTATATAGAATCCCACTTCTCCATTTGGTCAATCCGTCATTGAAATATCAATTCGAGACAAATAGATGCATAACTAAGCATTCTACTTATCTCATCTTCTTCATGAATCTTATATCTCATTTAATGAGACAAACATGATTACATGATTATATTCATTCCTTAATCATACTTTCAACACCATAACTATTACCAAATTCATAACTTGTATCCAATAAAGCCTTACCTTACTCTGCCATTATCTTAAAGCAAGGCATCAGTCCTTCACATGGCATAAATATCATAAATCTAAGATAAATAAGTAGAATTCTTACTTCTAAGCATGCATTAAATATTCAAACATGCAGTTTAATCCAATAAGTATGCATAGATCCCTAAACACATGCAATCATACATCATACTTCATTATACTAGCAAGATTTTATGCTAAGATTAAAAATTTAAATTGATGTTGAGTGAATCCTCCCTCAATCATATCAAAGTACTCTTTCTTCTTCTCCGGTGATCTTTCCTCTTTTCTCCCGCCTCTGATAACCTCTTCTCCATCTAGGGTTTTTAGAGATTCCAATTAACTCTTCACTAGACGGAAATAGGATATTCATACTTTGGGTTTAAGATAAGCACAAGGTTTCCTAGTTTTAGCATTTTATGCGACAACTGACTTGTTGTCAGGTGTTGTTTTTGAATTTCTATTTTAGCAGAAATTTATGATTTTCATAATTTTTTATCTCGAACTTGGAATTGCACAAACTAGTTATCATGAGAGATATTTCAAAAAGAGTATTTCATGTCATTTTGTGCAGTAGGACCATTCTCGTTTTATTTGTGGCTTAACCAATGCTTAAGTTATGTTGTCACATCTTCTACGTGACTAATCAACCTTTGAATTACCATTTAATTGTTCCTAAAGTAGCCACATGGTTAATAACCATCTGAGTCTTTAGTTAGTGATTTGGGGTATTACACTAGTGCCACTTAAAATTTCAAAATGTGTTTGGGCACATGGAAGAAAAGGTTTAGGGCATTGGTGTCCCCAAGAAATAGATAACAACAAAAACTTAGGGTGCATTTGGTTGCCTTTTTTGGATTCTAATTTCTTATTCCCCAGGGGATTCTGATTTTTGGCATGAATTTGCATGTTTATAGTTTTTTATTATAACCCTGAAGAAACAAAGGCAAAAATACTACATCATTTAGATGCGGGACATACCGAAGGCCAAGGAAGGTCCTAGTCCAAGTTCTACACGCAAACATAATCGCATTCCTCGCTAGAGCATGGGCAACCCCATTGTCAGATCAGTAGACATGCAGAAACTTGCATTCCTCAACTTAAATGAGGATGGACAAAACCTCCTCGACAAAACAGGCCAATTCAGATATACCAAAGTGAGCATCTTTGAATTTCTCAATGACTGATAAATTGTCTGCTTCAACCTGGATCTTCTGACAACCCATGGAGAGAGATAAGGAAATTCTTCGACACATAGCCAGCATCTCATTGTCGTCTGGGTCAAAAGGAAAATAAATCAGCTCATTGCTACCCAACACACAACAAACCTCCCTGTAGAGTACTTAATACAAGTCCCAATTTCAGCCTTCTCGAAAGGGAGGAAAATTGCACCATCTACTTTGGCTCTGTGGACGTCAACGCGATCATGAGAATCAACTTTTAGAAATGCTTGAGAAGGTGAGGCCCATTGATTTGACGGTTGTCTCTCCTGCATTGTACAAGCTGTAGTGTAGAGTTCTTTCCATATTACCTCGCACCAACTATCCTTTTGGCATATGACCCAGAATCTCTTAGTTTCTTCCATATGACCTAAAAAGTACCCAAAATATGTATAAGCTATCACTCTGTGTTTTTCCATATTACCCGGAATCTGAGGGCTCCTCAGTCAGAGAAGAAGGTGGAGCGTTCCGGAGAAGTTTAGTTCGGCATCTCCGCCCATATCATCGCCGGCGCCGGCGCCGACGCCAACGCCATCAAACTCGGGAAAGGTCATCCTTGCCCCAAAAAGCGGGAAAATGAGCAAGAAAGATCGGGTACGCAAAAACAACTTCAACGGGCATCATACATCAAAAAATAATACGTCAAGTTCAAATACAACGATTTTTATAATGAAAGTTGGTTCCATAGAAGAAAGTTGAAAACTTGCCAAGTTTTCAACTATTTACAATATCGTGTCTTCGACAACACGACTGTAACAATAGTCATGTTTTATGCAACACGACTAATAGACGATATTTTTCACTCATATACGGTTTTCAATATATCGTGTCTTACGGTTTTTTGACTTATTTCGGTATTTTAATGGCAGGTACTGATGGAGAAGATACCTATGTGCTTACACTATGATGGAGTTTTTACAAATTCTGATGCATATGTGGGCGGAAAACCGAAGCTCATGCCTTTAGATACACGAGTAAAGTACCTGGAACTATTGCAGCAAGTGGAAGAAAGATTACCGCTGAAGTCTGCAGCTGGTACATTATGTGTGTCATATCGTGTTGATTCTGAATCCCCATACCTCCTTGAAGATGATAAATAGCTGGAGTCAATGTTTCTCTTTCACAAGAGCAACCAAGGCACAATTGACTACTCCACCTGTACGTGGAGTGGACTTCTACTGGCAATAACATGGAGACTTCTACTCTCAATAAGGAAATGAATTCCAGTGCAAATAAGGAGGAAAGGATATCAGAGGCAGAAGTAAGGCCGGCCAATAAGACACCGCCGGAGAGGCCGTCTAGCCCGGGCAATAAGACACCCGCATCAACAGTTGAAGGAGGAAGAGATGAAGATTATTCATTTGAAGCTGCGAGGTAAGACTTCTAAGGCGCGGATACAGGCAAGTCGTGTATTATTATAGTCGACTATAATAGTACACGACTAGAAATTTGGTCGTGTCTTATGCAACACGACTATATACATAGTCGTGTAATTTAGTACATGACTATATATGAAGTTGTGTTGCATAAGACACGACTTGACTACTTCCAATCTTGGTATCAAGTCCATTCACACAAATTTTTTCACGCAGATTGGGAGATGGGGAAGAAGGTGAAGATGAAGATGAAGATTCTAGTCCATATGAAGAAGAATTATCGTGGTTTGCAGATGAGTGGGATGAGCCTCTACCACTACCAAATTTTTGCCAGGCAGATCCGACGGGAAGAGACCACATGTGCCTGGTATAGAACTCCAACATGCAGCAATAGCATCGACTTCTAGAGTTCCCACGGCAGGAGACACATCTAGAGGGAAATCTGTCGCGTCGGAGCCGTAAGATTTAGAGGACGATGGTGACGGTGGTTGGGATTAGGGTACCTATTCACCACAGGCTGGTCCTGCAAAAAATTATGAGAAGGAGACGATGTTGACCGACAGTTTGAAAGCAGACGACTATGAGGCACAACTTGCCTTAGGGGCTAGATTCGAAAGCGTAAAGCAGTTCAAGATGGCTCAAAGATCTGACCCTCTAACAGCATTGACGTTGTGGCGACAGATGCCTTCATAGAGTGAAGAACCTCTCGCAGAGGTCCGACACTCCTCCCCATCTCCTCATACGAAGACAGAGCTATCTCAATTAGTAACTGTATGCCCTGAAGTGAACCCTCCAATTGCCCCATTGCAGTAAACTGAGCAGCCATCCTTAAGGAAGAGGGTGAAGGTTGTTTGGGAGTCCTCTTTATTTCTGGCCTCTCCGTCGGAAGCCGTCACGGAGGAGGGGCCACTGAGGGAGACGAAAGCGATGATAAGAGCAACTTCTTGCTCTGTGAAATGTAGCGTCCTGCCCTTAATATTGAAGACCTTCGCCGACTCATCCCAGTACCTGACCAAATGGTCGAGGAGGTTCCGAGAAACAACTACGTCCTCACCTTCAAAAATGACAGCGAAACCAGCTTATCTGATCAGTTGGCCACATCTTTGGTGACGCCGTAGGAGGGCTGCACACTTTTTCATCGCGCCCGGTTGACAAAACGTCTGACGCGCCGGTCGTGCATAGTATGTTCTTTTTATTGATGGGTCCATCGGAGCCTTCCTCTTCTGGCCCCTCTGTTTTCGCTATCGAGGTGCCAACACAAAATCCTGATCCTCCTCCTCTTCCGATGGTATTTCCTCCGTAGACTCATCTCTTTTTCTATCCATCTGCAAGGAGATAGGTAGAGTGGTCAGTAGAAAAGTCGTGTCGGTGCAACACGAAAACATAAAAGTCGTATTGTCGCTTACACAACTAAATATACAAGTCGTGTCTTTGAAAGACACGACTTTATAGTTCATAGTAAAAATTAAAAATCCAAATTTTGGACCTTCTGAAACTAAAATCAGTAAGGATTGTTGTAACTTACCGCGGTTTAGTCATGTGTATGTGTGTATTTTCTGGCATGTGCCTTTCACACTCTTCCTCGCCGTAAACCGAAGCTCAATCGGTCACTCCGCCGACTGCAGGAAGGTGCAGGGAGCTACAGGGGAAACTCAGCAAGTTGAAGCCCAAAAATCCCCTGAGGTATACGCTTCAAATCGCCGCCTTTGCGCACTCTCCGTCAGTCTTGTCGTCCAAATCTAGCAGGGGCAGCTCCAAATCGAGCTGGGGGACGTGAATAGGATCATTGAAATCCGCAGGGGTTGCCGGTGGAATCGCCGCTCGAACTCGCCGATGGAAATCGCTGGAGAAACCCTCGTGTTTTTCGTGTTGTATACAACATGCCTCTTCGCACAGTATTAGAAAGAAAAAGATAAAAAAAGGGCATTTTCGGTACTTCAAGTCCATATTCTAGGCCATGTGAGATTTCACGAGAAAAACCAGATAATATGGGAATATGATAGTTGGCGTCAGGTAATATGGAAAGAACTTTGTAGTGTAGGCTAGCTTTTTCCTCAACATTCTGTTTTTTGGGGAGCAATAGTACAATTTTTTCTAGGGCTGCACCAAACACCCGGACCCGACCTAACCCGGATGGAACCGACCCGACATTGACCCAGGTCGGGTCCTATCTCGGGTAGGGTCGGTTCCAAGTTTTAAAACCCAGGTTCTATCTCGAGTCGGGTCGAGTTTTGCTTTAAAATACCCAAAAACCGACCCTACCCGAGATATACAATTTAAATTACTTATTTTATAATATATATATAATTTTTTTATTATAATTATATAAATTATTTTATTAAATATTTTTATAATTATATTAATTATTTTATTAAAATCTGGGGTTTTATCTCGGGTTCTCGGGTATTTTTACCCGACCCGAGATGTAGCCCTAATTTTTTCATGTTTTGCAACAAACGAATGCAACCAAATTCCGATTTGGCCAAAATTCTTAGATCTAAGCCAACAGACAATCTCGGTCCTATATTAGGTTCTTGCTATTTCAATATGCAGTATGGGTAGGGTTTCTACTTTAAGATTTTGGGTACCATCTTGCCTCAGATCAGTTCTAGGAATCTCAGTTCTTCTCTTGAGTATGGTTGGGTCTTTAATATACCCAAACCAACCGGATCCAAGATGCAGCCCTCCATGAGCTCCATTGCTCGCTTATGTTAAAACTTTGGCACTCCCTCTTGCTGGCGAATTTTCAGCTAGGAACACGTTGCAGCCTAACAGCTTCCAGTGGATCATTATGTCCATCGGATCAAATCAACATGTGTGGCTGAACGCATGTGGCCAGGGTCAATGCTGCGTTGGGCCATTTTTTATAGACAGTCTATTTGAAGGTCAATACGGTCAAAACTTCTTTTTCCTTTGCTTTTCCTCCTCCTTGGTTACTTTCTCATCCTTGGACTTCTCTGGGCAATCCCTAGAGAGATCAGAGATGCCCTTCTTCCTTCTTTGACACAGTTCAACACACGAGTTTCGGTAACATAATCACTGCCAATCCCACTAGTACTGTAAAAGCAGAAATTTAACCCAATGGTCAATCCCACTAGAGGCCAATCCCACTGGAGCAGATTGGACATGCGAAGCAAGAGTGCTGATAAGCTTGGAGGCTGCTGGTCATCCTTCTGCTGCAGCTCTTCTTCTCCAGCAAGGATTGAACTGTCATCAAAATTTTGGGAGCAAAAGCAAAATAAGACATGAAAATATCTAATTGATTCTAATCAGGTACTCTATGGTAAGCCTAAAGCTCACCAATTTTTATCGGCTTGGGTCATAACTGACAGCCCTAGGTGTCTAGTACAAGTACATGACTCTCATGGGCATGGTAAAAACTCAAAAAGACAAATACATATTCGGTTGAATTAACCAAAACTATGATGGAATCTTTTTTTTAAGCTACTACCATGGTATCTATTCTTTTCACACTACAACTCTCAACATTGCTCACATCTAGGTATTTCATAATCATAATTAAGTAACATTTTTTTTCCAACTATTTGGGGTCTGCAACATTGATCTTACGCCTCTATTTAGGCATGTTTTATATTAACTCTTTTATTTGAGATAGTAAAATATATTTTTTATTAATTTCATTCAAGTTCTCTTAAGTCTCATCTCCCTCTTTTAATATTATTTACATTCATCCCTTCTAATCTTCTTATAGGGGCATCTATTAGTCTTCTTTGCATATGCTCATACCAACGCAACCTGAAAGTGCTCTTTAGGTCCTAGAGGGGGGGTGAATAGGACAACCACTTAAAAGTCTCTCACTCTATTTTACTAACGGATATTAATTTAAACAATCATTCCATACAACATTCTCACGTTAGTAAGCAATTGGAAGCGCATAAATGAGAGAGACTTAAGAGGTGTGGAAAGTGTGTGTGAGTATGTGTAAAACAATATGCAAAATGAGCAAACACAATTAATCACCCAAGGATTTATAGTGGTTCGCCGCCAAGCAACTCGCTTCAACGGGTACGTCCACTCTCGGAGCACCTAATCCAAGGAACCTCCGACATCCACTAAGTGAGGGTTTTTAGTTCACCCACAACTTCTTACAAAGGTTTTCTTCGTTCACCTCTAACCAGAGAATTTCATGGTTAATCTCAAACCAAGGGTTTTACTCAAAGGCTTACCCCAAACCAAGGACTTAATGATATGTCCTGACTAAGGGTTTTACGCAAAGGTTAACCCCCAAACCACTCACAGTGAGAGTACTCCCTCTCACTACGGGTTATAAGAACCCGTCTCTCTCACACGTGTCTAAACCCTACGGTTTACTACACTCAACCAAGCATAGAGAGAGGATAAGAGTATTACTCTAATTAAGAGAATAAGTTAGAGTACATACCCTTGTCGGGAGGATATTAGAGATCCTACCCGGTTTGCTCAAACTAGTATTGAGCTAATGGCCTTCGATTGTCCACCCTTGGATTCACCTAATGATGCTCCGAAATTGTAGAGGCTTTTTGGACAAGGGATTGGTTTCTCTAAGGTTAGATCATAGAGTATCTAAGAAACCTAGGCCATATGGAACATTCTTTCTTCCTAAAGTTATGTGGATAGATTCCAGTGAAAACTTGAAAGGGAAGAAGAATAACCCACAAGCACAATCACTTCTACAAGTGGCTCCTTGGAAAACCAAGTGAAACCAGTAAAAGGATATGTGCTTCCTTAAGCTATGACTCAATGATAACATGAGAGAACTTAGTAGCTTAAGAACAAGGTGGGTGTTCCATGGATTCACTTTTCATATTCTCTATAAGATAGAGAAGTATGTTCTCTTTTTAGGTATAGACTTCATATAGAGTAGGAACTCAAGAAGCAAGCTATACAAAAGAGATAAAGTGAAAATCCATTGATGGAATGACTTAGCACTCAAGAGCTTAGCTAAAGATAATGAGAGGAGAGCCAAGCTAAGCCCAAGAGGCTATTTATAGGCAAAGATCCTTCTTGGGATGGTTTAGGATCACTTTGGTTCAACCAATAGATCAATGATCTATGGTTGTGTCCTTGGATCACTTGAGATCACTTTGGTCTTACCATTAGATCTAAGATCTATGGTTGGTTCTTTTAGCCCATTAGCCCATTTTACAAATGGGCTTTTTCTATGTGTCTTTTCCTAAGGAACTTAGGTGGGCTTTGGAAGAAGCTTTGGATCACTTTGGTTAGTGGGTTTTTCTTGGAATACTTTGAACCCAACCAATTTTATCTAAAAGCTATGGGCCTACAATGGGTAGTGTTTTGATCATAGGCTTTGTGGTGTGCCTTCTCTTCTTTGTGTTGGGCCTTCTCTTTGTGGTGTGCTTTCTCTTCTTTGTGTTGGGCCTTCTCTTTGTAGTGTGCTCCCACATTTTGCCTTGGACTTTTGCAATCTTGAGATTCCTTGAGCTTCATCTTGGAATTGTCTCCTCTCAATCTCTTCATATAGCCCAATTTGTACATGTACCTAATTCGTACATATACCCCATTTTCCTCTCACATACCCCATATATTTTTGTACATTAAATTGACATACATTAAGAGACAAAATCATACTCCCAAATTTTGCCCTAACACAACCTACATTCACTAAGTCTTTCCTTTAAAAAAGTTACCCCTAAACTCTCACAAATATACGCCTTTCTAATTTTATCTCTCTTAGTTATCTCATTCATCCACCTTATCATTCTCATTTCGGCTACATTCAACTTATCTATATAACTTCTATTTGGTGTCCAACACTTCGCTCCATAGAGTATTGCAGGCTAATGACAATCTTATATATTTTGTCTTTAAGCATTTTTTGAACACGCCTATCACACAAAACTCCCGAGGCTGTCATCTACTTTACCCACCCTGTATTTATCTTATACACCACATCACTATCAATATCTTATTCTTTATGGATAATGGATCATAAATAATAAAATTTATCACACCATGACACTTTTTGCCCATCTATTTCAACCAAGGTTCTACCTATAGTTCCACTTTCCTTAAAATTAAATTTCAAACATTTTGTATTAGTCCTACTTATTTTGAAACATTTTAACTTTAGAGCCTCTCTCTATAATTCTAGTTTTATATTCAAACTTATTTTACTCTCATTAATTAAAATTACATCATTTTCAAAAAGCATACACTAAAGTATACTATCTTGTATATGTTTAGTTAGTTCATCCATAACTAAAATTAAAAGATAAGGACTTTAGGTTAAACCTTCATGAAGACCTACTATAACTGAAAACTCCTTAGCCCCGTAAGTTTTACACCTTTAAAGTTCATACAACTTTGGATGTCTCTTTTATTTTTATACAAGGGTACGAGGGTACTTCTCCTCCACTCCTCTGACATCCTCTTATATTTCCAGATCTTGTTAAACAAACTAGTCAACTAAGTTAAGCCAACACCTCTCAAAGACTTCCATACTTTAATAGAAATTTCATTGGGTCCTAGATCTTCGTCTTTCTTCATCTTCCTTAACGCAATTCCAAACTCCTCTATAGATAATCTCCTAAAAAAGTTATCTCTTTAACGAGACAAGACTTAATATCCATCCCACTACTACAATTTTCTTCAATAAAGACTCAAAATATCCACGACATCTCTCCCTAATTTCCTCATCTTTCACTAATACCCTTTGATCTTCACTCTTAATGCACATATTTGCTCTAAGTCCATACTTCTTTTATATCTTAACTTAGCTATCTTATATATGACCCTCTCCTCCTCCATCCTTAGCCTATTATAAAAGTAATAAATGTCTTATATCTAACTTCATTCACTATTTGTTTAATTTCTCTTTTAACCTTAGCATATCTTTCACAATTCTCTTGTTTTATATTTTTGCTACTCTTTGCAGAAACACTTCTTTTCCTTAATGACTCATTAAACTTCTTCACACCACCATTATATTTCTTTCTTGACGTCTTTTCTCCTCACTTCACAAAATACTTATTTTTTTATTTTTTAATACAATTAACCATGTTACCCCACATCATTGTTGGTTCCTCATTTAAATTCCAATTTCCTTCAACCATCAACTTATACATAAAAATGTTGAGCATCTCACTCTTCAAGTTCCACCACATCCTAGGCTCCACTTTATCCGCAAATTACTACTACCACCCCTTCATGTGGACATCCAAAATAATTAATCTATATTTTAATGTTATAGATTCTCCGGATATAACCTTACAATCCTTACATTTAGTTCTATCCTCGTTTCTAACTAAGAAAAAGACTACTTGGCTCTTGTGAGGTACACTCTTAAAAATTACTAAATGTTCTTCCCTCTTCTTGAAATAAGTATTTGCTATACCTAGATCGTTTGCTATTACAAACTCAAAAATATCTTCTCTCATCTCATTCATCTCCCCAAAACTATACCCTTCATGCCCTCTTGTATCCTATGTTCTTCTCCCCTACATGCTCATTTAAATCGCCCCCTATGATAACCCTCTCCCCATTATGTATCCCTTGCATTACTAAGTTCATTTCCTCACAAAAGTGTTTCTTAAAGTTCTCTCTTAATCCTACTTAGGGTACATAAACACTAATAACATTAACTATAAATTCTCCTAACACTAATTTCACTAATATAATTTTATTATTAAATCTCTTGACACCTACAAGATTTTTATCAACCACTATACCCACCCCATTCTTATTTAAATCTTTACCTACATAAACTAGTTTAACGGCCTCTCCTAGTCCCTAACCGTCTCTCCTATAAACTTAATTCCCTAAAAATAAATTATGTTAACGCTCATTCTCTTAAGTGTTTCTACTAATTTCATACAATTACCCTTCAAGGTATAAATATTTTTCATTATCACTCTCATCCCACGCTATTGTACTAACCTCTATACTCATACCCACTCAAACCAATGTGAGGACCTTTGCTCACTTTTTATTGCAACCGGACGTTATTGAAACGCATCGCCTCTATGGAATGCCCTACTTGCTTAATTATCATTGCACCTAGGTTTTGGCGCAATGCGTCGCTTCGAGAAAATGTCTTTAACTCTAGCTAAAATATGCGGTTTAAGATCCATGGAGATTGACAAAAATTTTACAACCGACTATCAACCTGATGCTAATCCTTGAGATAGAATGGCAAAGTTATTGTAAATCATAATCATAATAGGCAAAATTTGAGCCCGGGCCCTACTATGTTATTTTACAAGGAAAAAATTATGACCTAATCCAGTGTTCTGCAGACATGGTAGCCTTCTGTTATACAACATTGATCTGGACGGTGCTGAAGCACAATGCAGAGAAAATAATCATCACATGCAAACATGGATAATCTATCCACTACACTTCTTTAGTTCCGTTCCTCGGAAGATTGGGGAGCACATCCAGACAATAGAACCAAAAAATTGGTCAGATTTACCGTCGCTTGGTAGAGGGGAGCAAACAGTCGTACACTCGCTCCATGCGAGATGTTACAGTCAGCTTGTGGGCAGTACTCAGCTTGGAATTGCCTAAATCCAGAATATCTTGTCTCAAACTGCAAAAAAGCAACCATTATTGACAATGCTCATCTAAATGCAAATGAAATACCAGTCTCCCGTTCTTAGACTTCGCAAGACGGAGGATTTTTATGTTGTTACAAACTGCAAAATGGTGATTTGGATATTAAATAAAAAAAACTGCCATATGGGTAGCAAGTTTTCATTTTTCTTTTTTCTTTTTTCTTTTTTGAAACAACACACAGGACTGAGAGAAAACGGGAAACCAGAATTTTCACTAACCTTAGCCATTCCCCAGTTTCCTTTGCATGTCTTTCCACTGCCTTGTATAAGCGGTCAAGGCTATATAGAAGCAGTCCAAACATTGTTAGAGCTTCTTCAGCCTATGACACAAAACAACATGTCACTCATTAGCCAAGGAAACACCAATTATCACAAAAACCATTAAAGTACTTGCAACTAAAATACTAAAGAGGCTGATGTAGGCAATATCTTGTTTATCTCACTGATCATCTTTCCCTTCAAGTTATTCATTCTTTTACTAAATCTCTCACAATTTCTGCCAACCATGTTTCGATTATTATTTAACATGCTAAATGCATTGTGGCTGAAAGAGAAATAGTATGAGGTGACCATCTTACATTCATTTTGTTGTAGTCAATTCTTGGATAATTATGTCGCAAACAACAAAGGATAAACCTCGGAAAGTAAGTGATTTCAATGTGATTCTTCATCTTGACGACAAGATTGGTAATCACGGTGTCTAGTTCCCATGCTATGAATTGTTTTGCATCTTGCATTTCTTCATGTACTCTTACAGATGCTGAATATTCTGGGTCTAAATTTATTTGGTCCAATAATCAGCATTTTTTTATTACTTCAGAGACTTAACAAAGGTGCTCATTAATCAATCTTGGATCGAGGATCATGGCAAGATTTTGATGATTATTTGAACAGGTAATTTGTGGGCATTCTCCATTGTTACTTGATATGCATTGATCAAGTTTAGCCGCCTTATTTCAAATTTCAGGATGTGTGGTTTCTCTGTCAGGGTTCTTTGTATCAGTTGCAGAAAATTGGGATCAGGATATTGCCAATGACCCCCTACATGTCTTCACCTCTAAGCTTAAACGGCTAAAGTAATTCTTAGTTGCTTGGAATCAAACTTCCTTTGAGTCTACCCACCAAAAGGTTGTGTTGCTACTGCAAAGCCAAACCATCTTCGCACTCATTTGATGCCTGCTCAAAAATTAAATATAGATGGTGCACGCAACGGTAACCTGGGTGTGTCAGGTGCTTCCAACAGTGATACCTTTCTCCTTTTCTTTCCTTTATTATAGTTATAACATGCTTGCAAAGGTCAATGCACTTGTCCAAGGCTTGCATTACAAGCTTCAGGTTTTCATTTGTTGAAACCAATACTCTTGGTCATTCCCATGATTGCTTATAGGCGATAACTCATTTTTCTTCAGATGAAATTTTGAGAGCCAAAACTATTTCCCCATTTCCTTCAAGCATACTCTTTTAGTACAGTGATGATAGTTAGGAATTTTGGTAACATTATTTAATAGTCCCTAAACCCTAGGTTTTTAGTTTCTTCTTTATCTCCATATATATTTTCTTTGTAGCAAGGCTTTAACATCCTCCATTTTGTACCCATTTACTTTTTATTTAAAAATGGGTAGGCCAACCCCCCCCCCCAAAAAAAAAAAAAAATCCAACAATGTTGCTTTAAACAAAATTAAAATAAAATTCTCAATGATGACAGCTAAGAGTTATAACAAACATCATTTATACGAAAGAAATACATGTCAGAAATATCTCGAATGATTGCCCATGACTGACTGGAGGGAAGGAGAGTATCCATGTTACTGACCGCAATTAAAAAGAATGTGGTGATGATGATAATGACAACATAGATGATGTACAAAACAATGACCAATTCAAAGTTAAAATGAGAAAAATGCAAACAAATAGCAGAGTTACCAGTCCCTGATCCATACAATGCTGGAAGTACATAATCCTTTTCTCAACCTCGACAACTAAAAGCCTTCTTTGGACTCGAGCAATTCTTCCTTTGCCTTCTGCCCCTTTATCCTGACATGAACAACATGATCCAGCTAAATCCCATAAGTTTAGGAACATTAGACACCTTTCCTAGACAGTATTAATTGGCAGCATATATATACATTTTTCAGGACACCACTATGTGTTACCCATAACTACCTATAAAAGACACCACTGCAGATAACATACTTTTACAAATAAAATGTGCACAGCTTACACACAAAGGCGGAAAAAAAATATGCTCTATATAGGTCACTGTTCATTTAACCACGGTCTTAATTCCAAGTTCACCAACTCAGCCTAGTAGTTGTAGAAGTGCGTCTACCACTCCTCTTTTTACATATCCACACCGTCTCAGATAACGCAATCATCTAATGAAATTCACTTCCGCACATTTGTTTTAACATCCTTACTTCAATCATATATATTTATGCCCAAAAAATCATTAATATAATCTCCGTACTTGTGTGGCCCATGCCCGCACTAAATAGAGCAAAAGGAAGGAAAGGAAAAAGGCTGGAAGTGCAGCAAGAACAGCAAAGTTGATTTCATTTGCCTTCAAAATTTGATTTAGCTCGAGCATTGCCCTGTTTATCCACACAAAGTTTCGGCAAAAAACTAGAATCAGGAGATAAATATGATGAAAGAGAACTACTCTCATCCTTCAGCACAGAATATAATAAAACCGAACTTACGTCTCAATATCTAGTTTCAGCTTCTGAATCTGCAAAATAAAAGTTACTGCCGGTTAAACACTAGAAACCATCGGTTTAGACACTTCTCAATAAAGCATACAAATAAAAGGAAATACTTGTATAAGTAAAGCCCTAGCAATCTCTCCTCCAATCAGATTTTGAATTGGATGCATAAGTTCCTTCTCATATCTGCATTAGGAAAAACAAGAATTCAGTTATGAAACTACCTCCTTGCTTTTAACTGAAGTTAATTAGGTGCTAACTAAGACAGTCCTTTCTTTGTGTCCTATTATTTTATCTTCCTTATTATGACCTGATTCACCCACAAATTTCAAAATGTGAAAAGTGAACCCCAATAGGAGGCTGGCAATCAAACCTTAAGATTAGGGTTTAATATGTTTTCTTCAGAGTCCCAAGCTCAGACCAGCCTTTTTCCTGTTCCACACAAGGGCAGGAAAAGGCAAGCAGGTGTACCTCACCTCACCTACCTCTTCTAGTTGGCAACCACCTTTCTCTCCCACAAGAAAGAGAAAAAATCTCATCTTTCCAAAAGAAGCCATAGATTGTCTCCTACACTCTCTCTATTCTCTTAGCAGCACCATGCACTAGGCAAATCCTGGCGACCCCCTCTCACTTATTATTCATCTTCTACACACCTGCGTGCAGTCTCACACAAACCCTAACTGTAAATGTGCCCCTTACCACCGCTTTCCATTGGCACCCCTTGCTCCACCTACCTGAAGTTCACTGTTCTCTCTTCTTCAATCGGTTTTTACTAAAATGAGTATCTTTAAATCACTGAAAATGGAGGAGTGGCTTCCAAACGACAAAAAGTTAATCTATGCATCAAACTTTAAATGGGCACAGTTAGATGGATAAGGTAAATGGTGGATGTTGGGAAATCAATGGAGCAAGGGAGGCGATATTAGAAGTTGCAATGGGTTATGATCTAAAAGTTGCAAATTGATAACATTTGAAAAAAAATTGGCTAGTCCTAATAAAACCCAAATCAATTTTTCCCTGGATAGCTATATGGTTATATCATAATTGTAAGCTCATTCCTAACAAGGCTTCATTAATACATTAGAGCAAGGGATGCAAAAGGAGTTGTTGAAAAACATGGCAAAAGGATAAGCGAGAAACCAGTGCTGTGGATCAAAGATGCAAAAGGAGAAGTCCTACATCTGGAGTGATTCAAGCGGAGGACATCTAAAGGACAGAATATAAATGTTGTTCACAAACAACTTATAGGAATGAAGCAAAAGGGGTGGTGAGGGAGGCTGGCCCAAGGAATATAAAGAACTACACAACAAGGTTGAGCATGTGCAAAACAGAAAGATATAATAAAGTTGCCAAAATAAGAGAAAGAGGTTAGGTTGTCGATCAAAATAAGCATATTAGAAACAAGGAGCAAAAAAGTTCATGTGAGAGTTAGATGAAAAGAATATCTCAAATCGATCAGTTATAAAAGGGAAAAGGTTAGGAATTATCCAACCATAGTAAACAAAGATGATTAGAAGGAAACTAGTGTTATTACTGATCATTACAAGACTATAAGTTACAGAAGTAAAAGAACCTTTTATAAAGAGTTAAACGCGAAGCAGTAGGTCATGATTGTATTCATATTGAAAGGTGTAAGTGCATCGGTAATCATGTTTCAGCGGCTAGAGATTATTCAATCATCAACATCCCTACACCTTACTCCAGATATTTGGGGTCGGCAAACATGGATTCTGCACCGTACTTGACACTTATCGGGAATAAAACAAAGATTCATGAAAACAAAGATTCTGGCCAGTTTTTACGACAGATACCCTTCCTGATGCAGCACTCTCAAGAGGCGACAGTGCAATGAAAGTTCACTCTAAAAAATTTCCAGTTACCACAGGTTTGTATTACGGACCAACTTTACGCTCATGCCTCTTTAATGCATACTTTTTGTTGGAAATATAGTATGCATGAATACATAATAGAAAAGAAAAGAAAAACCTGCTCGATTTTAGGATTAGCAGAATCAAGAAAGAATAAGCAAAATGTAATCTTAATAATAACATTTGGGCAACCATTCATTGGAAGATTTATCAAAACTTTTGGATGTACCTCTCAATGGAATAAAAAAGAACATTTTGCACAGAATTGGCAATAAAAAATTTATGCTTGTACAAGTTTAAAATGAAGTTTATATCATCAAGGTTGGATATACGAACCTGGACATCACAATTCCCAGCATTTCCTGATCTGAAGCATTCTCTCGGAATTTTTGGCCTTTTGTTTGCTCACTAAACGCTAACAACATTCTGAAAGTGTGAAGACAAAGTAACACATATAACAAATCAATGCTCATAGAAAGACCAAACATGGCAAGTTTTCTTCAACCTATTAAACAAGCTTTATGCAAAGCAATTTGCTGTCATTCCAGTTTAACAGAGACAAACATAATCGATAGTCCTTCATTATGTCTTCAGTTTCTTCATTACACATGTAAAGTTCAGCTAGGCATGAACAGGATTTAATTGCTCATTAAAAACTAACCGGTGTAGAGAATCTGCAGTTAACTGAACTTCTTCCAGCTCCATCACATTTTTTTGGCGACTCTTGAACGTCTCAAAAAGTTCATCTCTGATAGAAATAAGCTGAAGAGTGAAAAACTATATTGTTAGGTACATCAAGCAACTAATGCCAGCATATACTTGGAGGAAAAAGTGTCCATTCAAAGGTCATTTGTCATGAAGATTACCAATGAAGTATATCTAAATAAATTCTGTGTCAATATAATCAACATATAAATGTTCTAAACACCGACCTAGTGATTGCATATTTTCAGTGACTAATAAGGCTGTTATGTCATTATGATCATCACACACAATGTTTTAAAATCCAACCCAGTCCCTGGAAGAGTTTTGGTGGACAGGTCGTGTCAATCCGGCCCAGTTCCCTCCCTCCGGCTACAGCCACCACGATCTAGCCAGTGTACGCTGGCAGAACTGCAACTGAGCTTGGCAGTCCCAAGTGCTGCACTTGTCAGTATTTCACCCTGCAGCATATGATATTTCTGCTAGAACCGAATCACTATGTGAAATTCATAAGGAAACACTTCTAAAAAAAAAATTTTCTCTCCGCTCATTTATTGGAACTTCTTATTTTCCAAACCCATTCTCCTTTCTTTCCCTTCTGTTACTTCTCAGCTTACTTTCTTTACCGACCACTGCATAATCATAATCATAATCATAATCAAGTAGCGCCTTTTCCCAACTATTTGGGGTCGGCGACACGGATCTTACTCCTCCATTCCAGCCTGTTTTGGGCTACCTCTTTTGTAAGAGATAGTAAAGTCAAATCCATTCTTATTAACTCCATCCAAGTTCTCTTAGGTCTCCCTCTCCCTCTTTTAGCATCGTTTACATGTATCCCTTCTAATCTTCTGGCATCTTCTTTGCATATGCCCATACCAACGCAACCTACATTCCCTCAGCTTCTTCCCTAAAAGAGCTACTCCTAGGCTCTCACGAATATAGTCATTTCTAATCCTATCTCTCCTAGTTATCCCACTCATCCACCTTAACATTCTCATTTCGGCTACATTCAACTTATCTATATGACTCCTCTTTAGTGCCCAGCACTCCGCTCCATAGAGTATTGCAGGCCTAATGGCCGTCCAGACCACTGCAATTGGAATTTTATTGGGGCCTACCAGATGTCTCATCTTCTAGAGCTCTGATGTTAACAAATAGTTCAGGCAACTGCTTCATGAGTTTCTTCTCTATGCTCTCCCAGTCCATCAGGTCTGTTGAATATACATGTCGTTCATCACAATTGCGGGTATTACTTTCATCCTCAACAAGCAATGAGCTTGCCAGAAACCCTTTTTTTTGGTAATTAGCTTGCCAGCAAGCTTTGTTCACATCAATTACGACAGCAGTATCATTTTCTTCTTAGTACTGTGCTTCGTCAGTTTTCCTTATTCTATAAAATCCACTCGAAAGAAAAATAAAAGCATCGGCTAAATTATTTATATTGTGGTTAAGTACACTTAATAAGTCTTAAACAGGAAATAAGACACCAACAACGACTTCTAAACATAGTCACATAACAATTAAATTTAGTCTAAAATCCTAATAACATTAGATCACTTATCCACCAAAAATAACTTCTAACTAAAATGAAAGTCCTAAAGAAGCAAAAATATCACATCATATAAAGTCCATATCTGGCATCTAAGGCTCACAATAGCATTTGCATCATAAGGCCTTCCTTTAAACATTTGGTTTGCTAGACAGAAGAAAAAGAAAGATGAGAAATACTTGACAATGTGGACAAGAAGGACAAGAAGATTCAGAGGCTATTTTTATCCTCAAAGCAGATGAGAGCCCCTACAACTCTTACAAACTTCAAATCTTAAGTGGGCCCACACAAAAGTTAAAGCACATTAATCAGTCCAGTCCATTCATCTGATCAAATGACTAAATAAATAAGTAGCAACTAATAAAAGCAAACTCACCTTATGGGCTGACTAATAAGGGCCACATCTAAGGCAAAACATGTCATGGAAACAACAGCTTAATTTTGTATTATGGTACATGTAAACAAGCAACAGTGTGCATTAGTGCTAGAAAATAGGCCCCCATTTTAAATTGATGCAGTGACAAATACAACTGCAAAGTGTGTTTTAACTTCTATATTAACTCCCTCCTTTTTAAGTATAATCAAACAAGTATCATTTTTACCCACAATTTGAGGTGCATTGATTTAAGCCTCCATTTTAGCCAATTTTGCGCCAACTCTTTTGTAAAAAAGCATAGTCGTATCCTTTCTTAACTCCATTCAAGTTCTGTTACGTCTCCCTCTCCTTCTATTGGCATCAATTACATGCATCCCTGACAACCTTCTTACTAGAGCAAAACCAACACTCTCTAAAGCTTCTCCCTAAAGTTTTTGTCCTTAAGTTCCCGCAAATATACTTATTTCTAATCCTATCACTCCTAGCAACTCACACAACTAACTTAGCATCCTCATTTCGACTATCTTATCTCTCCTAGGTTCTTGCAACTCCGTAATTGCGTCTCACAATGCCAGTCCAGTCCAAGGTAAAGGAAGATGTTTGCATCGAGTTGAATGCCAGCTAGAAAAAAAATTGTCAATCTCTATTAAGCATCACATGGATTTGATTAAGACTTTTTCTTCTTAATTCCTTACTTCATTTTTAGAAACAAATCTTCAACTAGATTGTCATTCTTGACAGTTATTAATATTCACCCAAGACCAATATATTCTGTAAATACCAAAAAATATTTCAATCATCTTTATAAAAGATCAGAACTACAAAAGCTTAGATACGCATTAGCACTCAAGCACTTAAATTAAATCCTCATCAAGGCTTTATTTCTTCATCTTAATAATTATGGAATCAAAGGCAGAAAAAATAAAAGAAGAATAATAAAAGAAGTAAAAATACCGGCTGCTCAACATGATCTTTCAAAAAAACAATAGTTGATTCCTTGGCTTCATTGATCCAATTTTCAATATCAGAACTTCCCATCAATCTACTATGGCGTAACAGCCAGATTGAACATAGTGACAGTCCAACTGCCCCACATGTATAACGAAACCAGTATTGGGTGACCCTCCTTGGTTTCTGATACTTGGACACCTTGAAAGGCAAGAAAAAATAAAGATAAAAAATAAATTATGAATCTTATGTTAAAAGTAAACCATGAATGATCACACAAATCATCAGACGTACAAGAAGAGATAAGTACGTATCAAATCTGTTGAGGTTTTGATAGATTGTATAAATCGCATTCTCTAATTCATTTTCTGTCCAGTTGGACCTTCCTTTATCAACCTCAGGTACTTTCTCAAGCTGAAGAGAAAATAGACTGTCCTCCACTACAGAGTGGCCATTCTGCACATAGAAAGCAGTCAAAAAAATGTTGGAAAACAGAATGTAGCTTGTAGTGTGTCAAAGGATAGAACTCTGCCACCTTAAAACTTGTGAGCGAATGGTTAAGTGTAGACTCTAGTTTTGAGAATAAAGAACCGATAATCACTAACAAGGCAGGCAGAGAATCGTCAGGTTCATTTGTTAAAGACTCCCCAAACTTATCCACTTCCACATAAAGCTGCAAAAAAAAACCCAAGAAAAAACTCATAACTTAAATCACTACAACAAATACGATGCTAAGGCAACAAAAGCGAAAGGCTTTCAGTGGAACCTCCGCAAGAAACGAGGCCAGACAAATTTGCAGATTGGTTAAGGCTGTTATGTTGTCATATATGCAAGAAGTTGCCATCTGGCAAAGATGTCGCATAGAAGTCTTCTTATTGACAAGTCCCTTTAACAGCTGAGATGTTGTGCCAGCAAATGCTCGAGGACCCCTTTCAAACATCATAAAGTAAATTTTTTGTGCATCTGTGGCCTGAAGACGATTAATAATGGATCTGTATTATTGCATGTCATAAACAAGACATCCATGTATTACATACAAATTACCATCTACTGAGATAGAACTTTAATAATTAGGAAAAAAAAAGTGTGCGGGGGGCCATGGGAGGAGACAGGGAGCAGCCATGAGCTGGGGGGCACTCTCATTAAATTCCAAAAGTGCCCAACTATTATAACTGTTTACCCGGACCATGTCCCCTCCCATGCACCCCGCATAAAATAACTTTAATAACCAAATGCATTATAAACCTCTGCAAGCGACTGCCAAAATAACAAGCTCTTCCGGATTTGGTGCAAACTTGAAATGGTATGCTCCATTATATCCTCTAAAATGTCAATAAGCTTGGATGTGTTTTTTGAAAACCTGCAAGTAAAGGCATTAAGTAGATTGATTGAGGAACTCCATATTAAAAGGATATGATAATAGTAATAATAACAATAACAATAAAGCATCTGTACTATCCATGGTAACTGATCTTGCAAAATATGTGAATTGTTTTACAAACATAATAAGGGCACTGTGAGAACTTATTAAAAAATGAGAATGGTGAGAAAAGATATAAAAATGTCACTGCAACTACATTCTGTAAAAAAAATCATATCATTGTCAAAGAGAGCTGACTATTTCAGTACGATAAGGAGACACGTCTTCCTCCCTCCCTTCACATACATAGAAACACAGATTTTCTGGCAAAAGAACATCAGCTGCTCAAGATTACTATTTATATTTTTGCAGCCTTTAGAACCTATTTTTAGTTCACTATTCTTATACAGCTATAACTGGTTTACCTAGAAGTTGGTTGTGACCAGCAAATAGCATATCTAGTTTACTCAAGAGTGGAGGTGTACTTCATACCCTTGAGCTACTCAAGGAAAAGTTATTTCTAATGGTCGGAAATTAGGTGCTGTTCAATAGCTATTTTTATTGTCCGGCGACAAATAGCAAGTAAATCCTAGCAATAACGGGAATAACTATGATTTCTCCATTTTGCAAACAGGGCTGTCTATCCCAACAAGCAGCTTGTCAAAATCAGAAGGCAGACCAAGCATATGTGCAACTAGAAGAAAGCCTGCAAAGTGGAAGCACAGAAAGCAAGACTACTAACTGTCAGAGCATGTGCATGATAAGATAGTTGACCAACTAGCAATCTTACATTTTGAAGCTCTCTTCCCCTTCAAACAGAACTTGTCTAAAAGTGAAATGTCTATACCTAGTTGTTTGAGCGAGGATTTTTTCCTCACTTGAGAGCTAGTCTTTCATCTAGGGCTAGGAGAAGACTTTTTCTACTACAAAATTGTGATTAACAGACTACTACCAAAAACGTAGTTGTGAAGGTTTTCTTTGAAGCACCTTGCTCACATGCATTTAGCAGGTAAAGTTTAGTAGGTATGTCTAGTACTATTCTCAGTTTATAGCTAGCAGGCCAATCTCTTACCCCAGTAAGTCTCTTTCTCTTTCATAGGTGTAATATCCCTCCAATAGGTTTTGAAGCTACAGAAACTTAAGCCCTTAATTTCATTTATGTCTATTAATAACTCTGTATGTCCCCTCTTCAGAGGGTTGCATCAGGAAGGGCATCCGATGTAAAAATTTGCCACTATGTTTCTTTGTATGGATTTTGTGCCATTTTGATTCCGATAAGAGTCAAACGCGGTATATAATCCATGCCGCCGACCCCAGATAGCTGGGATAAGGCATATGATGATGATGATGAATAACTCTGTAGGGTTGCTCACCACTGAAGAACTTGTTCTTCTTAGAGCTCTGTGTTTTTCATCACGAGTTCTATCCAATCAACAGTACTGCATCTCAGCAATCTCATTTTAGCAAGTGTATCATTAATTGTTCCATCACTCGAACTGCAAACATATTGTTTTTCTATCTGCTCAATAATACAGGTGTTTTCCTTCATAACAGCGTAGGCATGGCATAGAACACTTGCGACTTGAATAGGTGTTGTATCACTTTGTATTGTCTATAATCAACACCTTATGAAGTTGAAGAAGGTTCCCCTTTTTCCTGTTTTTCAAGACAGGTAAATCACAGTAGTCAGGCCTATCATTATTCTGGGTAACTTCATAGCAGGCATAGCTGCAGTAGTAATTGTAGAAGTTTATAAGCAGTTATATGGCTATGCTAGCAACTTTAAGTGAGGAAAAAGCTTATGGTTTTCCTTACCCTCAGCATTTAAATTACTTTAGGAATAGATAGCTACATAGTGCTTCACATAAGGAGAGTAGTTTTGAAAAGGGCTGCTTCCAACTGAGTACCTCTTATGAGGGAAACTGTTCCTGAAGATAGAGGCAACCCAAAGAATGAGTTCTGTACTCAAAGTATAAGCCTGATCTTTCTTTCTTAGTTATGCCCTCACTATTCTTGTTCCTCTAACAATTTCCTTGTTAATGAAGGGTCTTCCTAGTCCTGACTGAGGTAATGCTTACCACTAAATTTATAGCACCACTTCTACCACTTGCATAGCATATTGGTATTAGCTACAAGACGAAGGCCTCAACTAACTACTGAGCTCTCCTGAAAGGTAATACAACAAGAAAGCATCTACTGAACTGACCATTTAATCCAAGCTAAGCAGCAAAATCCCAACTTAAAGAATAGCTTTTGCAGCCAATCTGAAAAAATGCACACCTACATCTCAAACATGATCATGAATAATCCCACAATGCTTATGCCCCAAAGTACAAATCAGCCATTAACAAATTTATCCTCCAAATTTCAACCAGCACATGTTCACTTCTTTTGGCTTTTTTCTTGTTAAAGGTCAGCTAAGAAGTAGCAAGAACATAAATTGTTTCTGCATCCAATACAAGGAAAAGTTAGTGCCCCCAGCTCACGCACACGCTCAGATGCTGTGGGCCGTCGGAACACCCCAGGCAGGCAGGTGATTCAAACCTGCCCGTCCTCTGTATTAACGTGTGCCGCCAGGTCAACATTCAACAGCCCATAGCGCCTGCACGAGTAAAGGTGCATTTAAACGCAATCCTAAATTATAACTTAAACCTAATTAACAGCCACTCGCTTATAAGCCCTCCGTGCGAAACAGTAGGTACATTTCCTCGTCCCTGTGTCCAGAAAAAGTAGGGCCCGTTAGGCCTATTTCTCAGCCGAAGAGGTATTTTCCCACTTGAAGATTCACCTTGGCTTAAAATTTCCAATTCTCCACACTGTACCTACCTTTTTCGGACGGAGAGATTACCATACTGAAATTTCCAATAAACCTTACAGTGTTTGTCTAAATTTCAAACTTGATTTACAAAACACAAAAAAATCAAGATGAGGAGCAAGTTCCAACAGTCCAACTGCAGAGCTTAGGGCACAGAATGAAAGACGTCATTCACCAAGAATGACCACAACCGCGTTTCACAGCATTAAAATGAATTCCAAGAAAGAAGAAAGAAGAAATGAAAGAAGCTAAAAAACGTACAGAAAAGAGTCGCAGGAGTTGGAATTGAATGGAAGACGAAGGCCCGGCTTCTTCTTGGAGCGTCTCATGTAGCGAAACCCCAGGTTCGAATCGGAGGTCGGAATGGAACCGGCGAGCTTCTGCCACAATCGAATGGAGTAGGTCGAAATCAGGCTTTTGAGGTCCAAAGGCTCGTCTGTGTTGTCTCCAGGGTGATCTGCCATGGATGGGCTTCGGAAATGTGCAAAACGGCGGTCTGGCAAGGCCTGCTGCAACTTCTCGGATTCTTCCTTCTGCTTCTTCGGGGTTCGGGAGGACTTTGGAGGAGAAGTGGCACATTCGTAGTAATGTACGTGTTTAAGGGCTTTTATATTGAAGATTTGCTACCATTTTTGTTTTATAAACTAGGAAAATGATATTTGTACATCACTTTTCCTACACATTTCCGTACACAGCTGATGTGTATGAAAATGAGTGGGTGAAGTGACTTTTCCTACACATTTCGATACACAGCTGATGTGTATGGAAATGAGTGGGTGAAGTCATGTGGGGACACGATGTGGGGACATCACTTCACCCACTCATTTCCATACACATCAGCTGTGTACGGAAATGTGTAGGAAAAGTGATGTAGGGCTATCACTGTCCATAAACTACGACAAGCGTTTTGCCCACTAAAGAACGCGAAGAATTTATCAAATAATATTTAAAAAAAATAATTATCAATCAGAAAATTTAAGAAAATATTTTATTTTTCGATCCAGTCATCTAACAAGCCACGCAAACGCTTGAATCGATGCCCCTCTCTCAAAGAGAAAAGTGTCGATTCAACCTACATTTTTCCTTGCTTTAGCGTATTTTCTCCAACGGCATCCAATGCTTCTACTCTTCTAAAGAGAAAGGCATCGGTTTCTTCTTCTAAAGAGAAAGACCGACCAACACATTACTCAGAAATTTATTATTATTTTTAAAAATATATATATATATATCATACTTAAAACTAAAAAAAGAACAACTACGATGAGCCGATTCACCTCATTTGCCCAAAAAACGAAACTGAGCAGCTTATAAAGAGTTTTCTCTTGTAACCGAGAGAATGCCACCGGAGGAAGGTGGAAGTTGTTGCCCTAAACCTACGTTGTACTGCCCTCGAAGCCAGAAGGAGAAAGCACGCGTGCCGCTGAGCACCTCTAAGTCGCCAAAATCGTCGGAGAGAAGAAGAGGGAAAGTTTAAAATGAAATAAGAAGAAAATGAACTCTATCGACACATGGGCATAGACATACGAATGTGTCAATGGTAATATGTTGATGGGCAAAAAAAAATTGACAATTTGAGGAATGAAAATGAAAAGAGAAAAACACAAAATTTTTTATCCAAAAGAGCAAAATGGAGACAAGTAAGACCAAATGGAAGCCTAGGTGTGAAATTCCGGAATAAAGTGTAAGTGAAACCCTAGGAAGGGGAGAAACCCAAGAGAAATTTAAGGACGTAATTCCTAATAAGAATGGGAGAATGTAACAACCTTCAATAAAATAAGTTTTGGAATTAAAGCCATAACAAATAAATGATTGACAATGTGTAGAATCAGAATGACTGCCAAAGTAGCATCAACAAATGGAAGAATCCATGAGGCAAGTGTGGTGGAATTACAAAAATTGTACGATCAATAAAATGAGATAAACACAAGAATGTGTTGATGGGTCATATGTTGATTGGTAGTACATAATCAAGTTAAGTCAGAAAACTTCCTTCTAAACGCAAACATTTAATATAAATAGTCTATTTATATTTGTGAACGACTTATTTGGACTTTAAGGAAGACTTAGGGTGTGGAGAAGTCATTGGAGGTTGGAGGAAATCAATCTACACTAGCAAATGAGGAAAAGAGTATTTTGGCCAAAGTTGAAGGTAGGACCGCTAACCTCAACATTAATAATTGATTTTGAAATATGAAAAATGATATTAGCAGTTGACATATGTTTTGTTGACATGGATCTGATATGTATTTGGATGTATGGTTCCTCTTGTATGCTTATGAATAGCACTTCATTGCCATGGAAGTTAAAAATGGGATTTTTATGTATTAATGCTTGCACAATATAGATTGTTGCATGTTGAATGATGAATTTACTCGAATTGAATTACAATTGAGATTGATATGTCATGATCTATGTCTCAATAAAGGTTGAACATAAGAATTAGAACTATTGGATCATTGACAAAACATCATCGATCAATGTGTATGTCAATGAGGGTTAGTTGATGTCCTAATTAACAAAGAAATTGCACTTTGTGCAAAAAGATGAATTGAAAAAGTAAAGTATTTGTTGTATTCAATTGAGATATACTATAAATATTATCATGAGTATTGTAATGCTTGATGCATATGATTGAAGTATGTGAATTTAATAGAGTATGGCCATACGTGTTGTACATTGGAATATTATTGGCTAAATTCAATAGAATATGGCCTTAACAATAAAAGTATTACGCTAGAACGTGTGGCAGAATTCTGGACTAATTGTGGTCCAAAGGAAATATAGATTATTTGTGGGAAATACAATCATCAAAGCATCATGCATTAGTAACTAATAGGTTACTATAAAAGAATGAAGTAAAAGACATGGGTTAGACTAGAAGAGTCAGTACCCACGATTCAAGATAAGAACTAAGAATGAAGTATCAAATGAATACCACGTGCCACATGAGCAAATGAATCAGCCCAGGCCATGATTGGGGGCCTAGAATCGGCAATAAATTCCAGTATGTATGCATGGCTATGACAAAGTTTATGGTGCTCATAATATAACCTGTAGGGATCCATTAAGTCCCTTTGAAACTATCAGTTATCATGGTAAATTATAGTCAAATGAACGAAAGAAATTAGGGTATCTATTGAGAGTAAACTCCTTGTTGAATGTATAAATAGAAAATAGAGCTAGAGGACAAACCTCAAAAATCTCAAGGGCTCTTAGAACAACAAAAAAACCTTATATCAGATCAAGGCAGTATAATGTGCATAGAACGCTTATGTTGTTCTAATGGATGTTTGTAATGAGTATTAATGAATGGATGTAGTATGAAATCACAAAAATAAACTATTGTATGATTGTTGTCATCCTACTGGGTATGTAAATGCTCAACTGCATTTTTTTTACAGTTTTATAGGTACTTGGGTGTACGTGTGGAAAGGCAACAAAGTGATAAATATTAGTTGTAATTACTTTCATTATCTAATGTAAAGCTTGTGAGTGTGAGCCTGTGTATGCATGTTTATTGTAATGTGGACATGGACAATACAATTGTACTCTTGGACGGGATCTAGGGCTTCTATATTGGCATTCACCGTTAACATATTACTTATTAATTGTTGTATTAGAAAATAAATTTTGAAAACCCAGAGTAATGTAATGGATGCATTTTACCCATGTGGTATATAATTGATCCATTGCATCTCCGATTTTCTTACACAAAGAGAATTTTTGAATTTTGAAAATCTAGGGCATTACATAGAATTTGTTGGAGATTCCTCTTCTTGAAGAAAAGAGTTATTGACTGAAACAGAGGAGCATAATTCAATTGATGAGAAGGTTAGTTTTTACTTCCCTTTGAACTAGGCATGGGCCATACCTGAGTTAACTGGTTCTGGCTGAACCGGCAAGACTAGTATGACCCAAAATAGAAGCTGTAGTAGATGACACTAGAGATTTTGGCTGACTTGTTTTACCAAAAATAGAAGTTGCAGTTGATGATGCCAGAGATTTTGGTTGGGCCACACCATCTAAATCTGATTGAGTCTTGGTAAAAATGTGATACTCAATCTTAATTGAAGGAGGAGCATGTGCCATAGGACTCTCACGAGAAGGATGAGACTTATCAAAGTATTTGGCTGCGAATCAAAATCAGGATAACTTCCAACACAAGGCTAATTCTAAGAAATAAAAATCTTTTTCATGCTCATGTAAGCAAGGCTGTTTTTGGGAAACATTGGTGGTACCATGATGATGTGGCAAATAAATAGCTAGTTAAAGAGGAGCATGCACCACATCATCATCTTCAATCTCTGGAGCTTCTATCATGGCTGCCCTCCGATTTGTAGTCAAATCAGACTCATGTTCTTGAGCTCTTGAGATAACTAGTTGAGTGATCTTCTCATGCAATGTCTTCTCTCTCCATACTTCCTTAGTGGAACAAGCTGATAATCATGCATTAACATTTAGAACAAATTACTAACTTCCACTCATATACCTCTTTGAATTTTTCTTAATAACTATCAACAAAGTCCACTGTGACCGTCTCAGGAAATTCAAAAGATTATCCTATCTCAACATAAATATGAGCATAAGTCAATCTGCTCAGAGATGTTATCGAGCCACTACTGTGAAGAGGAGTACCGAGATTACTCCCTATGACTGTCAGTGTTGAAATGCTCCATTGGAATATCTAGAGTCCGAATCCATATTGGAATCGTTTTAATAAGTACTCTGATCGGCTTCATGCTTGACTTCCATGGACAAAAAATAAAAGGGCGCCCACTAACATACTAGATAGAATTAAAAATTCATTCATAATCTTAGGGAGATGAAAATCTAAACTGAAAGAAACCCTATGCAAGTGATTGCATCTCAAAAGAAACTTTCCAAGCTTTTTGTGAGAGCTAATTTCAACCAAACATAATAAGAACACTTCCCAAGAATATATCCAGCAAAGTAATTATGCCACTTTGTAGCATTCTTCTACAAAATATCATAAAAAATGCAAATGGAAGGCTTGTTGAAAATTTTTGGGTAATGTGTGAGTTTAATAGAAGGAGAAGCCTTGAAGAACAAATTACTCAAACTACGATGGGGAGGATTGAAGGGAGAGCCGCAAGACGAGGGGAAACAGAAATCCTCCTTCGAGGGAGAGGAGGATGGAGAGGGGGAGAGTCCATACTATGTGAGAAATCAGTAACAAAATTATCACGCCTGAAGGCACAAGACAAACAGAAAGCTGAAACGGAGACTTGTGGTAATGCTTTAATAAGAGAGCAACCTTGGTAAAGTCTAGTAACAGATTGATACACTTGAAGCCGAAGAATTGGATTTTGTACAGCAAGGCAATAAAATATAATAAAAGTGGGTAGGGGTATCGATGCAACGCCCACCTCAACTATAGTACTTACTGAAAGTTCTCATAGGCCTCCTGGATCACAATCAAGATCTGAGAAAAAAGGAAACGAAAGGGGAAAACTGCAAATTTGTAATGTTGCCAAAAATTTAACCCAGTAGGTAGTGATAAATGCTAACTGAGAAAAAACTACAACTTTAGGGGCCGTTTAGGGCGTGATTAAAAGCAAAACATCCACAGTGGATGTTTTGCTACACTGTAGCATCCATGTTTTTTCCATCGTGTTTCACGCTGGATATGGAAAAAGTCGTGTTTCACGGTGGATATGGAAAAAACATGGATGCTACAGTAGATCTGAAAAATTCACTGTGAATATTTGCTTATAATCACGCCCCAAACGGCCCCTAATTCCCAAGTTCATTCGAGTAGTGTCACCACTGTACTATGATATACATTCTCGCTCAAACAAGCATGTCCGATGTCTACGGAGAAAATGTTTGCCAAAACCATTCTCATAAACTTGTGAAAAATTGACATAAAAAATCCTGTAACACTAATAATAAACTTATGCAAACACCTAATATATACAAAGTTCGTGTTACTTCTGAAAATATAGTTTAATTTTTAGGCACATCTGATACACTTTGACCATCAAAGAATTTTCTATACTCGATGTATCTATCAAATACATCCCATATTTCTACACATTGCCTTGTCACATTTCCATTTATCCTCATTCCCTGTATCCTTGTCACAAGCTGGTTAGTCAAACCAAGTACAATACAAACTCATTACAAAAAAGTAGCACGCACAAGTAATTGCTCAGCCAAAAAACCTAATAAAAAGCCCTCATCACGCCTTAATTTATTAAGAAGTCTAGTAAGACATCAGAAAGATGACTGTCCTTTTGAAATTCTTTTGTAAGCCTGAGATTCCTCCACAAGCATATGTGATAACACATATGGTAACCTGCAATATTTTTGGAAATGGCCAGATAGGCAACCATCAATGTTAATCTTCTCATATATAAGAGCATGACAAGCTATTTGACAGCTTTCTCCTCATCAAGATTCTTATGCTTACCGAGGCAACTTATCTTCACTTATTCCATATGACTAGCCAATGCTACATCCTCTTCTTCATTGTCCAATTCTTGCTCAACACCTTTAACCTGTCAGTGACATGAAACCTAATCTCAATATCTATAATGTCTGCAAGCTAGGTCCAACTCTTCTTGTAAGTTCAATTTGTAAATAGACAGCTGGCAGTCTTACCTCTGATACATAATGCATAAGCATATTTTCGATGCCAGACTTCAACGTGACAGATGAGCTTGGACAACCACTGCAGGCTCCTTGCATCTTTAGCTTGACTATTCCAGTTTCACTGCAAAGCAAGCATAGAGAAACATACAATTTCAACAAGACATTGCTCAATCATGAGTATGCATCAAGCTTTGAAGCCCCTCCAATCTCGAACCCCTTCCCCCAATGATGATTCTTATAGACACTAAATTACAAAACCTGGTTGACATGACTGGATAATGATTTGTTTCTCAATAAGATCAGAATCGGACCTTAGCAACACAACTTTGCAAGTTCAACAAGATGATTATTGGACCCAACCAAGTTATATGTAAGGTGACTATTCGATCATAAAGAAAGAAACAGCAAGAACCCATACAAGCAAAGAATTTATGTAAAATTACAATGGAACATGAACAACTGATTTGCTCCAGTACAATAGTTTCATGCATAAGTTGTTTGCAACAAAAAAGCCTAATTCATAATTTTCAAAACTAATTTCTGTAAAGCTATCAACCACATAATGTAATTGTCAATTCAACTTATGCAGTTATATATTCAGTAACTATCTGACCATAAAGCAAGAAATATCTACAACCCATACGAGACAAGAATCTTTAAACATAAAAACGTAGATAACACATTCTTCTAGTCAGATGGGTTCCTTCAGAACAATACATTTGTTGCCTATCCTGAATAAGACAAGATAATAGAATCAACTTTTAACATTAAAAAAGTGGTGCATACTCACCAATGTTATGCAAGCTACACAGATCTGGGAAATTTACACTATAATGCTTCTAATTTGTGATGTTGTAAAGGATAATAGTGACAAAACATAATGGTATTTTTATGTCAGATGCTCTCCTTGACACATATATCTATCAATGGAAGAATTTGATAAAGAACAATATGCATGTAGACAAATGGATAGCTGTAAGATGAAAGCACAAGGATCAACAACAACATACGGATCAAATCCCCTATATTCAATGTCCCCACCATCATCTTGGACAGCAGGACGTATCCGAGTCTCCAACAACTCTTTAATCATTGCGACAACTTCTGAGTCATCCTGCAGAAGCAGATTTCATTTTCATGAGTAAGCCAAGAAAATAGTTACAACTTTTACTTCCATTATCAGTTGCGAACACATACATGAAAGGCAGAGAGGTAAATGAATTTAAGAAAGTATGAGATCTAATAGAATTTTGTGTATTATTCTTCCCAAAAACACATCAAGCGTACAGAAATGTGGGCATTTTCTGATTAATGTACAGGACATCCATGTTCTCTTTTATATCCAAATACCAACAATATTATATAGCCTTCATTTTCTTTTCATGCTCAACAGCATGGATAACTTCTGTTAGTAGTGTGAGGAATCCTAACAGCATACGGTTATCAAACCTCTAACAGCTGCGGTCAATGCCTCTATCATCTTGTTATAACTAATATATATTCTTGTTGTAACCATCTAACCACGTCTCCATAAATTCTGTAAATGGAGAGTGTATAAATTGGATGTCAGTCAGTGGAAAGTTACCGATTAAATTCTTTCACATGGTATCAGCTTGATCGATCCTCTTCCCTGTGTATCTCTGATCGTTGTCTACCCTTTCTCTCCTTGCACCATGTCTTCGGCTGCAACATCCACCACCGCCTCACCCTTGCCGGACTCCACTGTCCCTCTCACAACTGCTCCTCTTCCTTCTGTTAAGAATATCTCTCAGGAGGTTTCTGTCAAACTTGCATCTACCAACTATTATATGTGGAAAATGCAAGTCTTACCGGTGCTCCGCTGCCATGGACTCATCGGCCTTGTTCACGGCGAAATGGCTCACCCTGCGGGTGATGATGATGATGCTGCTGTCCGCGCCTGGTCCGTTTGGACCAGATGGTTCTTGCGTGGTTGGCTACCTCTGTTTCTGAAGATGTGCTGCCTCAGGTTGCGCACTGTGAGTCCGCCCATACTTTCTGGGCAACAATGGAGGTTCTTTACGGAAAAATGACACGCTCTCGCATTCAAGGTATCAAAGGGGAGCTTCATAGTCTTTCAAAGGGCTCGCTTTCTATCGCCGAATACATCAACAAGGCTCGTTCTCTGGCCCATATGCTTGCCATGGCCGGCAAGCCTGTCGACGACGATGATTTCATCATCCTTGTACTCAAGGGACTCGGTCCTGAATATGACCCTGCTTGCGCTGCGATTCACGTTGCTCGTGAATTTCCGGCGGTCGATGAGGTTGCTGCTCTTCTTCTCGACTTCGAGATGCGTCTCCAGGGGCAGCAGACTACCACCTCCTCCTTGGCTCTGTTGTCCTCCAAGACCTCTCCTTCTCCTCGCCCCGCATTTCGTCGTGGAGGGTCTGGTGGAGGGGGGCGTTCGGGCATTGCTCGCCCATCTTCTCAGCCGCGTGGACGGCCCACCTCTGCTACCTCTACGCCGGCTGGCCGTGGTCGTGATATGTCCCGCCGTGGGCGTCCTCGTGCTGCCCCAGTCAATGGCGACTATGCTGCCGTTTATTGCTATCGTTGCGGCCATCCGAATCATAAGGCCGACGCCTGTCAAGCTAGCCCCACTGATCCCATTCAATCTTTCTCTGCCCTTCACTTGGTGGACCAACATGACAACGGGTGGTACCCCGACACTGGCGCCACAAACCACATGACTTCTGATTCTGCACAAATTGATGGTATGATTCCTTACTCTGGCCAAGATAAAGTTTTTGTGGGCAATGGTGAGGCTTTACCTATTTCTCATACTGGTTCTGTTACTTTATTACCTGCCTCTCCTAAATTGGAAAAGGTTCTCTTGGTGCCTGGACTTATTAAGAATCTTCTCAGTGTTTCGCAATTTACTCGGGACAATAATTGTTGTTTCATATTTTATGAATGGGGATTTATTGTAAAAGATGTGCAGAGCGGGCGGATTCTGTTGGCCGGGCCTAGGACGGGTGGTCTCTACCATGTTGGTGCTCCTGTTGCTGATAACAAGCACCATGTTAGTCTTCTATGCAATAAAGTTGGTTCTGAGGTGTGGCATGCCCGTTTGGGCCACCCTTCTACTTCAATAATGCGGACTTTGGCTTCTTCTCTTCACATTTCTATGTCCTTGAATAAGAATGCTTGTAATAGTTGTAAGCTTGGAAAAGGTTCAAAATTACCATTTGAAAGACGTGTGTCTTATTCCAGCACTTGTTTTAGTAACTTGCACACTGATGTATGGGGTCCCTCTCCCGTTCCATCCCTCGATGGTTTTCGGTACTATTTATTAATCATGGATGAATGCTCCCGTTTTACTTGGTTTTTTCCAATGAAGCAAAAATCTGAAGTTCCCTCTATATTTATTGACTTCTTACATTACCTTAAGCTCCAGTTTGATGCAAAGGTAAAAGTCATTCAATCAGATGGTGGGGGGGAGTATATCAGCCATACTCTTCAGAATTTTCTTCAGACACAATGCATCATTCATCTCCTCTCCTGCCCTGGAACACCAGAACAGAATGGCATGGCTGAGAGGAAACATCGTCATGTTGTCGAAACAGGGCTCACTCTCATGGCTCAATCCCATCTCCCTAAAGAATTTTGGCAGTATTGCTTCTCTACTGCGGTGTATCTCATTAACCGTCTTCCATCAAAGACACTTGCCGGGAAATCACCATATGAGATTTTATTTCAGTCTAAGCCTGCTTATGATCATCTTCGGACATTCGGATGTGCTTGCTATCCATATCTCCAGCCATTTGGGAGGGGCAAGCTTGATTACAAAACCGTCCAGTGTATTTTCTTGGGGTATAGTGGGCGTCACAAGGGCTATCGATGTCTCGATCCTCTCACGGGTCGCTTATATATTTCACGCCATGTTTCCTTTGTTGAACAGGTGTTTCCTTATCCCACAACGACCCCTCCCGGAAGATCACCTGCCCCTCGATTTAAGGTGCGGCGTTTTCCTCTCAAACTCTTACAAGACCATACCAATCATCTCATCCAAACGACTTCAATATCATTATATGCCTTCCACTCATCCTAAGAAAGGAGAACCTAGCAGTTCCTGCTGTTGTTTATACTAATTCGGCCAAATGACATATTCCACTAAGCAAAAATCCTTGACAACAGAAGTACTTCGCTATCTTCCATTATAAAGAGACTCCCTGTCACCTTTGAAGGGAGAAACAAGCATTTCTAGCAGTTAGTTAACTGATGAAATCAATATAATTTCAAATCTGCCAAATTTTAACGCTATTCTCAAAATTGCAAGTTTCAATAAACTCAAGAACTTATCACAGTGCCAAGCTATCTGAAGTTCAATTGAATCGCAAAAAATGGTGGGCAATCTAACAGAGGTAAAACCTAATTTTTTCGGCTAGCTTCTTCTGCACTAGTTACCGAACCCAAAACTTATATATACTTCAATAGCTTTCTATCAAAGTTTGAGGAGCAAGTTGGATCCTTCCAGGTAGCAGTAGGTGTAAAATAAACAACATAGCAGAATTTTCTAGGACTCATTTGCAATACTCAAAGTGAACCAGGAATTGACAGCTATTTACAAGACACATATTGAGTCCGGTAAGTGATGATTCCCTGAAAAGCACAAGACATGGATAGGCAGACGGTATTATTTCCTTCCAGGTCTACAGCTTGCTTTTCCAATCTAAACTTCCAAATTCTGTAAAATCAAATTATGTTGATGATATACAGAAGGTTGGGCATTCAATGAAAGTTAACGGTTATATTGATTGTCTAATAGTACTCAGAATCTATGAACCAAGGAATATTTAAATTACAAACAATATTGTCTTCTTTTACAGCTAATACTTATTCGTATATCTGAAAAGCCAAAACAAGACATTAAAATGTGTATGAGGTGTCATCTTGAAAAATGAATTGAAAGAATTTATGAATTCCAAAACAAAAGAAAAAGAAAATAAGCAAGAGGGAGAGTTTCAAGCAAGATGGAGATAAGGGATGCAAATAGAGAGAGGTAGAAAGAGGGCACATCCCAATGATTCTTTTCTCATCACGGAACAAGAAACATCTACCTGCTTTCTGTAAATTTAATGTTATGAACCAAGAAAAGACCCTCAAGCTTGTGAATGCCTTTACAAGAACACATATTAGTCAAAATCCCTTACCACAATTTGATTTGTCGGAAAAATTGCTATGGCACACCCACAATGTTTTAAATTGATTTTTGGAAAGAACCAATTTTAATGCTACTACTTCTGACATTAATTGTACAAAAAAATGTTGCAGCTATATTTGCCTTGCAATATGATTATGTCTCTGCATTCTCATTCAGCACTCTTAGTGATTATATCTCAGCATTCTCATTAAGCACTCTTTTCATGCTGCTATTAATATTTGACAACATAGCAAACTAAAAGCATTACCTCATGGATAGCAGTGTCCATGGAAGCTGCAACCTTTGAATCCAAAAAAAGGGCTTGCCCAGAAGAGTAAAAGTCCATAATTACAGCAAATATTTCTGGCTTTAAATAATCCCAAGAAGCCTCCTCTGACTTTGTTATTGTCACAAAATCAGATCCAAAGAATACTCGATTTATTCCTGCATTTGACCAGGGGGAGTAAGCCTAAACAAAATTGTTTCTTCTTAAAATTTCAAATCAAGTCAACAAAAAAAAAAGAAGGAATTACCTTCCATTTTTTCATTTTTTTATTTAGAATTACCTCCCATTTCAACGGTCTACAATACACTAGAAAATAAAAACAATGCAAGGCTCCACTTACGAGGCGCCAGAGTCATGAGGTTGAGACCCGCTTATTTTGGATACCTAATGATTCTACAGGTGCCCCAAATAGCTTAAGTCATTAATAAACTATTGCAAATTTCCTTGTACTATGGCATCTAATAGATCATCCTACAGTGTGATTTTTTATTCTTTACCTTCAGTTCTTCCACAGAATATTGAAAGAACAAAAAAATCATATCTGATAAATTTGCAATAAACTATCTTCTTGTTCCTATATGTCTGGAGAATTCTCAATTTCAACAATTAAATTACTATGGCAAAAACAGAAAGACAGAACGCTAATATACAAGGTCAATTCCAGCCATCCCCACCTCCCGAAAAAAAAACAGATGTTCAGACTCCAACCCTAACTTGTAAGTAGAATATGCAATCACTGCTAGTCTCTCGATGCATGTAACTATTCATGTACGTGCCTGAGATAGCATGATTAAAAACCCTTAAATTTGGCATTAAGCAGAAACTAGAAATAAATGAAAATTACCATCAACTCCAAAGAGTGCTTTCGCAAGTGGGGATGACATTGCTGATCGAGCATTTGGGAAATCCGCACTCCCTATCTCCATGACAGGTTTTCCAGGATAAAACATGAGAGATGACGGGTTTGGTGTAGACTGGGTTTGTATAAACATACTTCTTGTTTGCCCTGCACCCAAAACAATCACTAAAAACAGGTGAGCCATGGCGTTTTTGTATCTAATTAGTAGCACCCTTTTCACTTACAATAAAATCCTACTCCCACATGCCGTTTACTTCAAGAATTTGACCATTTCACAGCCATTTAATCATTAAAATTCCCTTTAGTGAACAACTAACTTAGTTCTTATCAATAAAAAAATCCAACTAGCTTGATTAAATGTTATGCGCACAAGTTCAATCTAGCTCGTCGTGTCAAAATGCAGCAACTGGCTTCCGTGTTCATAAAAAAACAAAAATAACATAGAATGGAATGCATGTATCTCTACTTAATCACTACTTCTCCAATCAAGTCAAAGAACCCTCAATACCAACTCAACATACCAATACCAACATCCTACCACTAAATCATGAAAAAGTGTATTCGGCAGAAATTCAACCGTCTCCAAAGTAATCAGGATGCGCACTTTCAAATCCAAGTCAAACAAATAAATAGGAAGAAAATGAGATTGATTAAAAAGAAAAAAGAGTAACTGAAAAATGTAAGATCAGAAGGGAGAAGGGATATCAAGGGAATACGAGCTGACCTCGTAAATGGAGCCATGGTGCGTGATGAGATGGAGGGCGAGTTGATGATAATTGCGATTCGGAAGCAGGTAGGGGGTTTGGTCGGAAGAGGGACAAGTAGCGGTAAGAAAGCAGACGACGATGGTGGTTCTCTCTGATGGTGGGAGCTCTACGCAAAAACGTCGTCGAGATTAGCTTCTTCATAGCCACCGTTCTGCTCATGTTTGCTTCGTCTGCCGCGGCAAAGATGCGGCGAGAAGGTGAACAAGTCTCTGCTCTGGCGTAGGACAGTTGAATTGAATTCTCAGGGAGTTTGCGTTTTGAGGGAGGAAACACAAGTGGCGGCCGCAGTGGAGGTGGGCCTTTGATCTGCCCAGTGGTGCGTCGCGGAAAACGAGCCCGAGCGGTAGCGGACCGTAGTACCACTTTCGAAAGGGGACACAGTAGTTTTTTTTAGGGTCCGTTTGGTTGGGCTTATAAAAGAAGCTGGCCAAAAGAATTCACTTCTTCCTGTAGTGGCAAAATCCATAATTTCAGTAAAAAAACTCTCACTTCTCACTGAAATTACGGATTTTACTACTAGAAGAAGCTGGAGTGAATTTCCCAAAAAGAAGCTAGAATGGGCAACCAAACGGACCCTTAGTAACACCCCGTGTTAAGTGGAACCTAGCCTACCTAAAAATTTTAAGGGAAATTTATTAAATAATCCTTAAAAAAAAAATTACCTATTGAGAACATTGTTAAAAATATTTTCCGACCAGATTATCTAATCAGCTACATAGGCGCCAGGGTAGCCAATGGGGCCTGCTTGGCTTTTTTTTTAAAAGCTGACCCAAAAGGCGTCGGTTGAATTGAAACCAATGCCTATAAGACCCTTGTTTCATTTTTCCCATTATAACTAGAATGTGTCGGTTTGATAAACGGCATCAGACTCGGGCTCGACTGCACCGAGCCCTAGCCTTCGTTCCCCTATCTTCTCCGGCGGCGATCCACGTCCGGCCAGCCCCTCCTCTCCCCGCGCTCGCCCCAGCCACCTCCTTCGCCCACCTCCACCTCCTCATCGCTAGCCCCGACCACCTCTTCACTTCGACCAGCTCTTCTTCCCCCCGTTGCTCACCCCGGCCAGCTCCTCTGACCACCCCTTGGCCGCACCTGATCCAGCCACCTCCTCGCCTCTCTTCTTCGGCCACCTCCTTGCCCCGGTGTCAATCTGGTTTCTTCAGGCAGGCAGTACGCGACTGCGCCTCTGCCTATGTGTCTACATGTAATATATGTTTAATATATGAATCGAAGTTAAAAATACATATTGATTTAGCTTTTGCATTATACGAAATTGATTATGTCATATTTTTGTAGTATTTTCTTAATGTTTGTTAAAGGTTTTGTGAGTAGAGATAGCGGGAGAAATGGTTTCATTTGTGATAAGGCATGGTGGCAGAATTGATAGAGGTGAATATGAAGATGGTGAAATCGTAAGATTATTTATTAATAAGCCAAGTACTTACGAGGAACTAGAGATGCAAGTGGCCAATAAAATGGGATGGGACCAATGATTTTGGAAAATTTGTATCAAGTGCAAGATGCCTCCTTTTGGAATAACGACTACCGTACTACCAATTGATGATGATAACTCTATGCAACAAATGCTCTATCTTGTGCCTCGTATGTATACCTTCTAGCTATTTGTAGAAAAAGAGGCACGCATGCCTAGGTTTGCAAATGATGGCAAAGGTAGAAGTAGGAGTTCTCGCAGAAATAAGTCGAGTGGAAAGTTGAAGGGAAGGCGTGTGGATGATGATCTATACTTGAATTATGCATATAACTATCTCATAAACTTATGTTTATGTTAGTATTTGATTAGAATTAGTGATACTTTAATAAATTTTTGATCTTTTGTAGGAAAAGAAGACATACACTTTTTTTGTGTAAGAAGAAAGAAGAAAACAGAAAATTTTTGGAAATGAACAGTAGTCGATCGATCGCCAGACAAACGCGATCGATCGCTAGAGCCAAAAAATACAGTGTAAATGAAGGATGTGATCGATCATATCTACTGGAGTTTGTGAATTAATGACAACAGATCGATCGGCACACCAAGTGATCGATCGGCAAGAGAGTTGAACCGAACGATCGGCGTGACACAGCGGAAATAAAGAAAGAAATGGCGATCGATCGATCGACAAACTACGTGATCAATCACTGTATTCGGCAAACTTAAAAATAGCCCTATTTTGAGTCGGATTTGAAAGGGCTTTGCATGTTTTCTCTCCAATCCTATAAATATGCCTTAAAGGGAACGTATTGAGCATTGGAGAATAGAGTTTTGAGTTTTTTTAGAGACCGTATAAGCTAGAGAAAAGAAGAAAAGAAGAAGAAGATGAAGAATATGATGATGGTTTCTCTTTCAATGCGTAGATGAAGCCCCAATAGATTGATTGTATTATTTTTTTTCTCTCATCTTAAATTTTATTCTAATTGGTGTATGGATTTTTGTTATGGTTTTAATGTTAATTCATCGAGGTTTATTCTATGTGCTCGAGAGAGGCTAGAGCGAATTCTTATGAGTTTTAATCCGAAAGAATACTTGCATATCCGACCAATAACGTGAGTAGACTGAGGTGTTATATATTAATAAAGTTTCATTGGTTTATGCTCAAGAGAGATATATCACAATTCCATGTGTTTAATTGCTTATTTGTTACGTCCGATAGGAGAGCTCCATATCTTGAATTGACAAGTATATGTTCGAGGGGAATATACTAGACAATTAGGAATCTATACGAGAGAGAGAGAGAGACGATACACTAGTTTATTGTATGGTGGATTCGAAGCCTTGGCATTTCTCGACAAAATTAAATCTCAGTTAATTTAATTAAAGTTATTGCTTTCGTAGATTAATTAAAAACTGCAACTTTATCTTGAGTTTGGTAGATTATTTATCTGTCCTTGAGGTTCGACAACCCTAAAATACTCATTGTAGTACAATTGTCTTGTGCATTTGCAAGAGTTCTAATATTGAAACGATCAAGTTTTTGGCGCCGTTGCCGGGGACGGAAGCCAATAGTTTACCAAATTCTTAGTATAATTAATTTTAGAGTAATTAGTTTTAATTGAGATTCCATTTTAGTACCTTATTTGTGCTTTGCTTGTTGTGTAGGAGTAAGAGAAGATGTGGAATTTACGCCAACGTTGAAAGGCTACCCCTTCCCCTTGTTTGCCTTCTCTTTTCCTTGCCTTTTAGTTTAATTGAGTGTTGGGTGTTTTCTATTTTCTTTTGGGATTGCATATCGTGCTAGTTGTCGCTATTAGGATTGCTAGTTGTCGCTATCTAGGATCAATGTATGCCAGTTGTCGCTATTAGGATTGCTACAAGTTTTGTTGATTGTGATTGTGCATGCATGGTCGTCGTTCTCTAAACCCTGATCTTGCCTTTGATCCTGACCCTAAGCATTTCTATAGAATCTGTAGAACTCTTAGAATCCTGATCCCTGAAATCAATCCCATGGCGGACAACATGAACCTTGGGGGTGGGAATGACCTAAACTAGAATCCCGTAGTACCCCATGCCCGTACCCTGCAGGACTACTACCGGCTCACCACCTATACTTCCCCATCCTGCATCCTCTTACCAGATAATGTGGCTAATTTTGAGATTAAGCCCAACATCATCCAAATGTTGTGATAAGCGTAAAATATACACATTTATATGCCTTATTTACCTATATGCTAGTGTAGTTTTTGTGATAAAATATGAATAAAACGGGTTATTTGTGATTAGGGTAGTAATTAGGGGATTAATAATTAATTTACTCTAATTAACTATTTTAGATGCATTAAAGAATTTAATGAATCATATTTTTATTATGCGTCTAATTTTAGTTTGGTTTTGTTATTGTAGGTTTGAAATTGCGAATTGCAGATCACTAGGAGACGTGCACATTAGACATGTTTTGAAATGCCAAAGTGACCCAAGAGCTGATATGATGCGTATTGAAGAATCTGAACTGTTGATGATGCACTTAAGGAAGACGTGCATTTATTTTTAAGTATAAGCCGTTCGGATTTGAATCGGCGGTTGAGATCATTACGACGGGTTTTATTTGATTAAAAGAAAAAAAATAAGAAAAGGAATTTGAACCCGTCTGGTCCGGTTTGGTTCAGAAAAGAAAAAAAAAAGAAAATAAAAGAACCCGAGCCGTTGGCTCGGGTGTCGAACAGGACACAGCGCTCGAGCTTCTGCTCGAGCGCCGGCCGGGGTGAAAGAAGCAGGCAGCCGGCACGGCGAAGCGGCGGGCTGACGACAGAGATGGGCGAGCTCCGGCGGCGAATGAGCACGACGATGAAGAAGAAACTGAAGCAGCGGGGTGATCGCGGTGGTGAAGCTCGAGGTAGCGGCGGAAGAGTTGGGCAGTTCTGGTTTTTCCGGCAGTAATGGCAATCGAGACGATGACCGGACCAGAGCAGGACAGCAGCGGCTTTGGATCGAAGCGATGGAATTTCATGGCAGAAGCAGATTCGAATCGGTGGAGCTGGACTTAATGCCGGTGTCGTGCTGACGGCGGAGCTGGAGCAGAACAACAGAGGAGATGATGGCGGTGAAGAGATCAGAACGGCAATCGTGTTGGATTCGGAATGAAACTAAAAAAGGAAAAACAGAGTCGTGCTTGCTCTGTTCGGACGACCGGAAAAGAAGACGGTGCTGGCTATGGAGCTGAACTGGCAGCCACGACGGCTCGAGGAGGAGCAAAACAGTAAAAGGAAAGCTCTTGATTTGGAAATTTGCGTATAACAGAGCTGCAATTGAGAATTTATCTCAGTTTGGTAAGCTTCCATATTCGGTTCGATTAGAAATGGAAAAGAGTCGAATTAGGACTCTTGGGAATGGCTTATAAAAACTGAAGAAGAGGAGGATCGAGAAAAAAAAAAAGGCTGGCGATTTTGGGACAAATTTTAGAGGAGCTAACGGACTCTTAGGGGAGCGCTTTGGTTGTGAAAAAAAGAAAAAAACAGAGCTTCGTTTCAAAAGTTGGGTCGTGATTTGGGGCTTATTTCGGTGGTATTTTGGGCAGAAATCGAAGAGGAGAATAAGGGGAATCGATTGGAGGACGAAAAGGAAGAGAATTGCGAAGAAAAGCATTGATTTTGGGCTGTTTATACATCGTGAACAGTACTGCTACAGTGTTCCTGCAATTGCTACAGTACCTGCGCTCATGAGGGAGACGATAAACAGTACATCGGGTGAACAGTAAATCTGCTACAGTGCTGCTACAGTGAATCTGCTACAGTAGCCCGTGAATAGTGTTTTGCAATAGTGTTATCAATGCGATTCTTTTCCAAATCTGATTTTTCTTTTCTCATGAATATGAATAGCTAAATCTTTTGTCAAAGCTAAAGGTGACGTTATTTGATTAGTATTTTTACGTCTATGAAAAAGTGTTTAATGCTTATTTGATTGAATGCGATATTTTGATAAAGTCACAATCTATATAATTATTTGATTTGTCGTTAACGTAAGGTACGACGAATGCTTATAATTCCCTGTGATTAGTAGACTATGCTTGTTAATGAAAAATATTCGATCGATATTTTTATGTTAATGGATATGATGAACGTGAATGAAATATCTTCCGATTAGGTCAAATCATTATTTGATTCTAATTGCGTAATTGAATAGACGTAGAATATTAATTAAATAATTGATCCTTGAAGCTTTGATATCTCTCATCGATTATCTTTGCCTGTCTTTAGTTAGTTTTAATTGAATCTTTAATCATCATTTTAGTAGTTAATTGAATTATAACTTCTCTGCATAATTTCCTGATAAGAATCTTAATTTGCTAAGCTAAGTAGTGTTTAAATTAGTTAGGAATAATTCTACATCATTCCCTGTGGTTCGATCTCGGACTTACCGAGTATATATTACAATTTGTCAACCTTCTATTGGGTTTGACCAAATTTTGGCGCCGTTGCCGGGGAGTGAAGTTTAGGATTAATCTTCCAATTAGTTTATTTCTCTCTAGTGTAGTTTAGTTAATTTCAATTATTCTTAGTTTAATTTAGCTTATTTATTTTGCAGGAATTTGGAGTCCTATCTGGAATAAAAAGGCTTTTCATTGGATTTTTCTTCAAATTTGGTAAACTCGTTCCATCTCTCTTTGAAATTTCTGTTGCTTGTGCATGCACTCGTGGAATAGAGATACCAGTGGACGATTGGTTAGAAGTAATTCTACTATTTTGATTGAGAATCCTTCGTTTGAATTTTCTATTCCATCACACACACCTAATCAAATGGCTGATCAGGGTAGTAACCATGATCTTAATGAAAATGAGAGTGAACATGATGCACCAATGCGGCCCTTGCATGATTATCTGCAACCTGCACGCACTAGCACACCTTCATGTATTATATTGCCTCTACAAGCACATCAATTTACTTTTAAGCCTGGAATGATAAACTTGCTTCCCAAATTCCATGGTCTAGATTCTGAAAATCCTTATTTGCATTTAAAGGAATTTGAGGAAGTATGTGCAACTTTTGAGCAAGCTTGTAGTGAAGACATTATCAGGCTAAAATTGTTTCCTTTCTCTTTGAAGGACAAAGCCAAGACTTGGCTAAATTCCCTTAAGCCTAGATCTGTAGGAACTTGGAAAGAACTACAAACTGAATTCCTTAAAAAGTTTTTTCCAGTTCATAGGACAAATGCTCTGAAAAGGCAAATAACAAATTTTGCCCAAAAACAAAATGAATCATTTTGATGATTAGTGGTGGATGGATTTGTACATTTTTACATATATAAGATAGCTAAGTTACCAGATAAAAAAAAGTATCAACTTAGAGCAAGTTAAATGCATTAAAAGTGAAGATTAAAGAGTTTTAGTGAAATCAGAGAAAATTATGGAGAATTTGCATGAATATTTTGAGCATTTATTGAACAAAAATTTTAATAGTGGGATAGATATTGAATCTAGTCCCGTTAAAAAGATAACTTATTTTAGGAGATTTTTCATAGAGGAGGTACGAACTGCGGTAAAGAAGATAAAGAAAAGTAAAACTCTTTGACTTGAAGGAATTCCTATTGAAATATGGAAGACACTGGAAAATATTGGCTTAACTTGGATGATTAGTTTGTTTAACAAAAAATGGATGTCTAAGATTATGTCAGAGGAGTGGAGAAGTACCCTCATACTCTTATATAAAAGAAACATTCAAAGTTGTACGATGTAACACATAAAGTGGTTAAAACATGGAATTGTGATCTATCTCTCTTGAGTATAAACCAATGAAACTTTATTGATATATAACACCTCAGTCTGCTCACGTTCCTCTCGGATACGCAAGTATTCTTTGGATTGAAACTCACAAGAATTCACTCTTGTCTCTCTCGAGTACAAAAAACAAACCTTTATTGAATTAACGGTGATTACACAATAAAATCCATACACCAACTAGAGTAAAAACATAAGATGAGAGAAAAAAAACTACACAACCAGATTATTGGGCTTCATTTACGCCTTGGAAAAGTGTTTAGCCTCGCATCGGAAGAGAAATCACCATCGTGTTCTTCATATTCTTCATCTTCTTCTCTCCTTTGCTCTAGCCTCAAATTTAGCTCTAAAGTCTCCAAGGGTTTCTCCAAGATTGCCCAAAACGTTCTCTCATAAGGCTTATTTATAAGAGTGAAGAGAAACCACGAAGTCCCCTTCCAAATCCGAGTCGAAATAGGTCTTATTTTCGGTTTTTGGCATACGGCGATCGATCGCTCCGTATTGCCGATCGTTCGCTTACCAATCGATCGTAATTCTTTCGTTATTTTCCCCCTATTGATCGCTTTGGCGATCGACGCCGTATAATGCCGATCGATCGTAATTACTGTTGTGCGCAGATCAAAAATTCTAGTAGATACGATCAATCGTTTTGAAGTCCGATCGATCGTTTCCTTTAATACACTACTTTTGCGGCTCTGGCGATCGATCGCACTGATAGTCAATCGATCGTAGTTACTGTTGGTGGCGTTGGAAAGCTGCCTTCTTGAACTTTAACATGAAGCTTGAATCAGTCCAATCCGACATTTGTACACGAAGCTATGATGATTTAAACATTTGAGTTACTTTTCTCCTCATTTTTGTGTATTACTCTTGTTTCCTACAAAAACTAAAAACTATATTAAAGTAGTAGTTATTCTAATCAAACACTAGCATAATAATAAGTTTAGGAGATAATAAAATGTATATTTCATGTATAGATCAGATGCATATGAGGGCACACATAACCTCGAGGAGATCCATCATCATTTAGTGGCAACCCTATATCCTGTCCCATGGAGACCCCACCCCGACCCTCTCCCTGTGTCCAATGCCCCACCATTAAAGCCCTCCATAGAGTCCCCACCCACACTTGAACTGAAACCCCTTCCTAGCTCCCTGAAATAGGCTTTCCTAGGACCAAATGATACCCTTCCTGTGATTATATCTTCAAGCCTATCTATTGTACAGGAAACCTAGTTGTTAGAGATCCTTACTACCCACCGAAGAGGTATAGGATGGACAGTGGCCGACCTATGGGGTATAAACCTTGAGGACCATGCCAAATCTTCTAGGGAGGGTCAGCGGCGGTTGAACCCCCACATGCGGGAGGTGGTGATGAAAGAGGTAGTGAAACTTTTAGGCACTGGTATCATATACCCTATCTATGACAGCGAGTGGGTGAGCCCCATCCAGGTAGTACCCAACAAATTAGGCTTAACAGTGAGACCAAATTCTGAGGGTGAGCTTGTGCCAGTGAGGGAAACCATGGGATGGCGTGTGTGTATAGACTACAGAAAGCTGAACTCCAATACCTGTAAGGACCACTTCCCTCTCCCATTCATTGACCAAATTCTTGAGAAGTTAGCTGGCCAAGAGTTCTATTATTTTCTAGATGGGTACTCAGGATACAATCAGGTGCCGGTTTACCCCGAGGACCAGGAAAAGATGACTTTTACATGTCCCTTTGGTACATTTGCGTATCGTAGGATGCCTTTTATTCTTTGTAATGCCCCTGTTACATTTCAGCACTGCATGATGTCCATTTTTTCTGATATGATTGACAAATTTTTGGAAGTTTTCATGGACGATTTTTCTGTGTTTGGCGCCTGTTTTGATGATTGCTTGCACAACCTTGCTTTGGTTTTGAAAAGATGTGAAGAAACGAATCTAGTGCTGAGTTGGGAAAATACTTATTTCATGGTTCAACAGGGGATTGTGTTAGGTCACATTATATCAAAAAGGGGTATAGAGGTTGACAAGGCCAAAGTGGACCTTATTGCTAATCTTCCACCTCCCGCATCTGTTAAGCAAATACAATCTTTCCTTGGCCATGCAGGGTTTTATCGACATTTCATCAAGGATTTTAGCAAAATTTCACATCCACTATGTCACCTTCTTGGTCAAGACGTGCCATTCGAGTTTGATGATTCGTGTAAAAAAGCTTTTACAAAGCTCAAGACCCTCCTCCTCTCTAGCTCCCCAATCATTCAACCCCCTGATTACACACTGCCCTTCGAGATAATGTGTGTGCATCTAATTATGCTATAGGGGTAGTGTTAGGCCAACGTATCAATAAAATTCCTCATGTTATTTATTATGCTAGTAAGACACTCATTGATGCATAATTGAATTACACTACCACGGAAAAAGAGTTGCATTGGATAAATTCAGATCATATCTTATAGGAGTCAGATTATTATTTTCTCTGATCATGCAGCCTTGCGGTACCTTCTTTCCAAGAAGGATGCCAAACCAAGGCTGATTTGTTGATTTTACTCTTGCAGGAATTTGATTTTTAAATTTAAGATAAAAAAAGGTTCTGAAAATGTAATGGCTGATCATCTCTCCAGAATTCCTTCCTATGAATTGCACAACCATGAACCTCTACGAGATTCATTCCCTGATAAGCAGCTCTTTGCTGTCTCCATTCATTCACCACCTTGGTTTGCTGATCGTTTAATATTTAAACCCTTACAAGTGCACAAGGCAATTGTATTATAGTGAGTATTAAAGGGTTGTCGAACCTCAGAGACGGATAAATAATTCTACCAAACTCAAGAGAAAGAAAAGTTGATGTTTTTGTTTAATCTAAGAAAAATAGTAAATTCCAACTACTTAAAATGAATTGAACTAATATAGAATATTATCAAGACTTCGAATCCATCACACAATAAACCAGCTTATCGTCTCTCTCTCTTTTATATAAATTCCTAATTAGCTAGCATATTCCTCTCGGACATATACTTGTCAATTCAGTATATCGTGCTCTCCTCTCGGACGTAACACATAAATCAATTAAAACATGGAATTGTGATCTATCTCTCTCGAGCATAAATCAATGAAACCTTATTCCTTTATAACACCTTCGTCTACTCACGTTCCTCTCGGACACGCAAGTATTCATCGGATTGAAATTCACAAAAATTACTCTCGCCTCTCTCGAGCACAAAGAATAACTCTCAAATAAATTAACAATAATTATATAATAAGATCTGTACACCAACTAAGATAAAAGATAAACTTAAAGTTGAGAGAAGGAAACGATACAACCAATCTAATTGGGCTTCATCTACACTTTGGAAAGAAGTCTAGCCTCGGATTGGAAGAGAAATAAGCATCATGTTCTTCATCATGTTCTTCTTCTTCTCTCATTTGCTCTAGCCTCCAAGGTCTCCAAAGGAACTCAAAACTTTATTATCTAATGCTCAACACATTCTCTTTAAGGCCTATTTATAAGATTGGAAAGAAAACACGCACAAGCCCTTCCAATTCCAAGTCAAAATAGGTCAAATTTCCATTTTTGCGTATATGGCGATCGATCACTGCGTATTGCCAATGGATCCGTTTCTCGTTTTCTTCATGTAGCAAAATTTTCCAATGGTCATAACTTTTCGCTCCGAACTCCGAATTATGTACGATCAGTGGCGTTGGAAAGCTGACTTCTTGAACTTTAATTTGAAGCATGAATCAATCTAATCAGAGATATGTACACGAAGTTATAAAGATTTAACCATTTGAGTCACATTTCACCATATTTCTGCATCTTACGATTATTTTCCTACAAAAACTAAAAACTACATTAAAGTATCACTAAATATAATTAAATACTAACGTAAATATAAGTTTAAGGGCTTATGAAATGCGTAATTCATGTATAGATCATTTGCACATATTGTGAATTAATTTGCTGTGGGTCAAATTCCATCACATTGGTCTAAAAATGATAAAAAATTATTTTTCTCACGAATCAAATATTATTATTGGGATGACCCTGATCTGTTTAAGATATGTGCTGACCAAGTCATTAGACGATGTGTCCCCGAGTATGAATGTCATAGCATCCTATCTTTTTGTCATTCTCATGCTTGTGGTGGACACTTTGGTATGAAGAAAACTGCGGCCAAAGTTTTGCGAAGTGGTTTTTATTGGCCAACATTGTTTAAGGACGCCCATGCTTATTGTAAATCTTGTGATAGGTATAAAAAACTAGGAGCCCTCTCAAAAATGGATATGATGCCCCTACAACCCATATTGATTGTTGAAATGTTTGATGTATGGGGTATCAATTTCATGGGCCATTTTCCACCTTCTTTTGGTTACGTGTATATTCTTGTTGCTATTGATTATGTGTCCAAGTGGATAGAGGTTGTCGCCACTAGGACAAATGACCATAAAGTTGTGCTAAATTTTCTGAAATTTAACATTTTTAGCAGGTTTGGCATTCTTCGTGCTATAATTAGTGATGGGGGTACTCATTTTTGTAACAGGTCCTTCGATGCTCTTCTCAAGAAGTACTCTGTCACGCACAAAGTTGCAACACTGTATCATCCCCAGACGAGTGGACAAGTGAAGGTTTCAAATAGCCAAATTAAGCAAATTCTTGAGAAGACAGTGCGCCCTGATAGAAAGGAATGGTCATTACGACTAAATGATGCACTTTGGGCTTATCGAACTGCGTTCAAGACCCCTATTGGCATGTCTCCCTACAAGTTGGTATATGGCAAAGCTTGCCATTTACTGGTTGAGTTAGAACATCGGGCTTATCGGGCTATTAAAGCCTACAATTTTGATATGGACAAGGCCGATGAACTGCAAAAACTCCAACGGAGTGAGTTAGAGGAGATGTGCTTCGATGCATATGAGAATGCCAAGTTATACAAGATGAGGACTAAAGCTGTACATGATAAGCTGATTACTAGAAAGTCCTTTGAGCCTAATTAGAAGGTGTTTCTCTATAATTCTAGGCTGTATTTATTCCTTGGGAAGCTCCACCCTCGGTGGTTTGGCCCATTCATTGTAAAACATGTCTACCCCCATGGAGCTGTTGAGATTCATAATCCAAAATATGGGAGTACATTCAAAGTCAATGGCCACCGATTGAAACCATATCTCGAGGCTGCTGCATACATGGATGCAATGACTATCTATTTGGATGATCCAGACCTTACAGAATGTTGGTTGGCACAGTCTGGCTGAAGACGTTAAACTTAGCACTTGGTGGGAGGCAATCCATGTATTCAGGTGTATTCTCTCCTTTTCTTCCTTTCCTTGTTATATTATCATTGTAGTTTTATATTGTTCACATTGAGGACAATGTTCATAATAGGTTTGGGGGAGAGAGTATTGCTTGCATAAAAAAACGAAAAATCATAAAGATTTGAGTAATTCTTTAGGTTGTTTATTAATATTTTTTATAGGTTTTTATAGTTTATCCCTTGATAATGCATGCTTCAATTCTTAAGAGATTAATTTACATTGGAAGTGTGAGTAAGTATACTGAAGGATAGAAACACTTAACTGAGAATATTTTTTTGTTATAGTCCTCTTGGATCAAATGCTTGAGCTAATAAAACTTACTCACACACACTAGTACATAAAATAATACCATCTAGAGATTTGTTGAATACTAATCTACAATGGGATGTCTTTAGCCAGAGTCATTGGTTGATATGTGGTTATCTGTTGAGCTTAAAAGATCATGATAGTCCATTTATTTGGTAATATGGCAGAGGCTTGGACTAGAAATAGGTTGAGTATAATACAACCCGGACAAAATAAATGTCGTTGAAAATATATATGCTGAAAAAATGGAAAAAAAATGAAAATAACAAAAGCAAGCTCGGGCTGCTTGACTTGATAGGGTTAACTTAGGCTGATACTCAAGCCAGAAGAGGTCTATACTTGAAACCTAATGCCCTAAGCCAACTGGTTGGGAGTCATTGGCCTCGGTCATTGCTAAACCTAAGTATCTTAAAATCAGACGTTGAAAAAAAAGTCTATGGTGTATTATCCTCTCAAATCTAGAATGTTGGACCCGAAGGAGGTGCGCAGACATTTGTGCTATCATGAACCTAAAGATTACGATGACTATGAAGATTCTGATGTTCTTTGGTTAATGGGTCACATTGGATCTGCGTGAAAACAAAGATTTAGAATGTATTGCTACAATGTTCTACACTTCTACTATATATATTATCATGTTATATTATATTGAGCAGAAATTTTCAAGATGAAAGTGTGAAATAAAACCACTTACTTGAAGGCTTCTATATTCACATTGATTATAAACCAAGTACATGTGGTTGATTTTCTTAAGCATTGTAGTTTGCATTTGTCAAGAGTATAAGTTTGCTTGTTTTGAAGTATTTTGATTTTTTTTGTATTTAGATTAATTAAGTTAATTTCATAAGTACATGTTTATGGGTAGCATGGTTGCAAACCCTCACGAGACACAACTTGTCTTACTAGGGACACCTAGAGGTTTAACGGCTTCTTGCATACGCTTAATGCAATCGTGTTCCCTATGAAAGTGGCATTTACTTTTTCTACTTTAGTTTTTACTGTTTTAGTTCATTTAGTTTGTTTGTTTGATTTTGTTTTGCTAGGGAGTAGCAAAATGTAGGTTTGGAGTGTGATCTACACTTGAATTATGCATATAACTATCTCCTAAACTCAAGTTTGTGTTAGTATTTGATTAGAATTAGTGATACTTTAATAAGTTTTTGATCTTTTGTAGGAAAAGAAGATATACAATTTTTTTGTGTAAGAAGAAAGAAGAAAACAGAAATTTTTTGGAAATGAACAGTAGCCGATCGATCGCCGAATAGATACGATCGATCGCTAGAGCTAGAAAACATAGCATAAATGAAGGATGCGATTGATCGTATCTACTGGAGTTTGCAAATTAATGATAACCGATCGATCAGCGCACCAAGTGATCGATCGGCAAGAGAGTTGAACCGAATGATCGGTGTGACGCAGCGAAAATAAAGAAAGAAATGGCGATCGATCGGCAGACTAAGTGATCGATCGCCGTATTTGGAAAACTTAAAAGTAACCCTATTTTGAGTCGGATTTGGAAGGGCTTTGTGTGTTTTCTCTCCAATCCTATAAATATTCCTTAAAGGGAACGTACTGAGCATTGGAGAATAGAGTTTTGAGTTTTTTTGGAGACCTTGGAGGCTAGAGTAAAGAAAAGAAGAAGGAGAAGATGATGAAGAACATGATGATGGTTTCTCTTCTAATGCGAGACTAAACTTCTTTCCAAAGTGTAAATGAAGCCCCTATAGATTGGTTGTATTGTTTTTTTTCTCATCTTAAATTTTATTCTAGTTGGTGTATGGATCTTTGTTATGGTTTTAATGTTAATTCATTGAGGTTTATTCTATATGCTCGAGAGAGGCTAGAGGGAATTCTTGTGAGTTTTAATCCGAAAGAATACTTGCGTGTCTGACGAAGAACGTGAGTAGACTGAGGTGTTATATATTAATAAAGTTTCATTGGTTTATGCTCGAGAGAGATAGATCACAATTCTATGTGTTTAATTGCTTGTGTGTTGCGCCCGAGATGAGAGCACTATATCTTGAATTGACAAGTATATTTCAGAGAGGAATATACTAGCCAATTAGGAATCTATACAAGAGAGAGAGAGAGAGACAATACACTAGTTTATTGTGTGGTGGATTCGAAGCCTTGGTATTTCTCGACAAAAGTAAATATCAGTTAATTTAATTAAAGTTATTGACTTCTTAGATTAATTATAAATTGCAACTTTCTCTTGAGTTTGGTAGATTATTTATCCGTCCTTGAGGTTCGACAATCCTAAAATACTCACTGTAGTATAATTGCCTTATGCACTCGACTCGTAAGGGTTCTAATATTTAAACGATCAGATGATAATGAAGAAGATGATTTATCTATATCACCCAATATATAATGGTTCCTACGGCCAAATTGAACCCAATAAAACAACTTAACATTAACTATAATTTATATAAGTGAAATATTATTATCAAATAGTGAGATTTTTATGGTCGATAGTCAAAATATAACATTGTCCATTGGGATGTTACATGCCACAAAAGATGACCTTTTTTATTGTTACTAAGAATTTTTTATTGGTGCTGAGAAGTATCACCCCGACCTAAAACTAGTCTAATAATATAATTTCTCCTTTCTAACAGACGGGGCTCATATGATGCCCGTGGAGTAGGGCTGTTCACGAGCCGAGCCGAATCGAGTTTGACTTAGCTCGACTCGGGCTCGACTTTTAGAAGTTTGGCCCGAGCTCGGCTAGACTCGAGACAAGTCTAAGATGTTAACAGCTCGAGCTCGGCTCACCTTGTAATTCATAAACTCGGCTCGAGCTCATGCTCAACTCCTGGACGACGGGTTAAGAAGTACTTTGGTTTGTCTTAGGGTTATGAAGTAGTTCATTATAACATCACCCCACCATCCATCTCCAATTTAACCATTGTCATTGATTTGAAAATCAATCGTTGGCCATTGCGTAGTAAAGACTTATGACCTTTTTTTCTTGTGATACAACGCTTACGGGCCTTTCCTCGTTCGCAGTGATACTCGGGTCGATCTTGAGCTTATTCGTTAATGCGAGCAGACTCTCATTGTTCTATACTTTTCGAGCCGAGCCGAGTCGAAAAAACTCGCGAGGTAACTCGATAACACCCTTGCCGCGGGACCCGTGGCCGCGCTGTTTGCTGCGATCACATCCACATACACTATTATCATCTCCGCCGTAGAAATTGGCGCCATTGACGCACTCCAGTCACCCACCCCCCACTGCACTGCAATCACTTCCCCTTTTGGCTCTCTGGCCGCGGCTCTACACTGGTATTGTCACCTCGCTTCAAGTCTTCATCAGAGGTAATTTCTCATTTTCTGTGCGTCTGTATCGAAGACTATGCTTGCATGTCTCTCATTTTGTGTACTCATACTCCGTCTGAATCAAATGGACATCGCCCGTGGTTTTAAATGGCATACCTCCGTCCGGAATAAGTAGTAACATTTGTTTTTTCCAAAATGAAAGTAAAATCCAAATGCTACTACTAATTCCGGGCGGAGGGAGTACATGAAGAGCATAGAGGGAAAAGAGCTGTTGACATTTTACTGGGTCTTTGATTTAAAGGGAAAGTGGCTAGGAAGTGGAGAAAAACAAAGCAAAATAAGGGAAATAGTGTGCAAGTATCAAATCTTGAATATCGGAAAAACGAAACCAAATACCAATTAAGAAGATTGAGCGCAGATGGATTGGATAGAATAAGGGATTTTTGAGAGGGATGGAGCGGGCAAGTGCAAATTATGGGTATCCATGCTTGCGATTGGGGAGTAGGTGATGGTCTCTGCCCAATTCATGTTGTTTGGCAGTTGCACTATGGCTTGGAGCTGGAAGAAGAAGGAGAGAAGGAAAAGGGGCTATAGAGAGGCAGGTATGGGAGGAGTGCTCAAGTAGGCAATAAGGGAAGGAGATGGTTGTGAAATGAGGATAGATGAATTTTCCAAAAAAAAAGAAATGAGGATAGACGTGGACACAGCATTCTTGGCAGTTTTAACTGTTGATGGATGGATCTTGGAAGGTACACAGGAGAAGAGGAACGGGGTCAAATTTTATATTGATATCTCTCTATGTTTTATGTTGCTTTATTGTTCTCGTTGTTATTTTTATTATTACTATTTCTTTAAAAACGTCAAACTTGTGTTGCAGACTGGTGATACTTCTGACTGACTTAAGTGAGGATGACATGTCAATTATGGCATCATTTATTCTTTTAGCTACACATTTTATCGGTGTCTCAGTTTGACAAATTGAGCTTCAGTCAAGCGGATATCTATGGTACCATATTGCGGAAACAGGGTATGAAGTAGTGTGATAAACAAGGCGTAAAGGACATGAAGTTCAAGGCGTTTCTTACAGACAATGGGGTCAATATTTTGGAAAAAAGTAAGTATAATTAAGATAAAAAATTTTATTAGGGAATGGAAATCTTAAAAATTGTTGGATAAGGACATTTACTAAAGTTGTCTTGAATTGGGAATTTTGGTTGATGATTAAAGAAGTTTTTTTTATCAGGAATACTAGCTATTGTAATAGTTAATACATGAAAAAAAGTAATTACTTGCTATGTTCTTGTAAATGGATAGGCTCTGGAAATCAGTAAGTTGTTCTGTTCTAATGATTATGAGTTAGTTGCAGTATTGCCCCAGTCCTGCTGTTTTAAATTTGGCTCAGGACATGAACTGTTAGATTAGTCACGGCCTCTTCAAAAGACTTTATTTTTTGTGCTCTTGAACATTTTTATGCAATTTTTGTTGAATCTATTGCTGGCGCTTCATCAAGATTATTTCTTACATTTAATCATTTTTATAAGTTACGGTGCAATTGAAGGGTAAACTTTTGATCTCCTATTAGAGTTGAACATGCCTGTCCTTATTAAAATTTTAGCTGGTTCATGAATATTGACCTCTCAATTGGTAACTCTGTGGAATAACTTTTTTCCTTGATGGTATATGCTTTGTAAGTTATAAAACTAAGAAGCAATTAAGTAGATTGTGTTGCCAATTCTTGACCAGTTCTGTAACAGTCAGTTAAGATAGTGGTGGCTATGTAATTTGCTTTCACTTTTTCTTTTAGCATTCTAGTTACTCCCTTTGTCCCATATTAAGTGTCCTTTTTGAAAAACCAAAATGAACACTTAATAAAGGATGGAGGGAGTATTGTAATGCTACAATGTATTAGTAAACCAACCTGTAATTTCTTGATGGACCCATATTAATCTAACAAAATGCCGGTATTGTCAAAAAGTCAGAATTATATTCTTTATAGTGCCTTGCATCACTTCTTTATCAACAACCTCTTGTGACAACTAAGATGATTGTATTGCTATGTTGTTACCAAATTTGCTTGATTGCTTTCTAAGATCTCATATTTTAGCCTTAAGCTATCATTTAGTTTAAAAATGCTTCGTCATAGGAAACTGTGTTGATTTAATCTTGAAAGTAGGATCTACACTTAGCTTCTCTATCTGAAAATTTTGAATATTTGAAAATAACCATTATAGAACTATAATGACTTCAATCTATTTGCTGGTGAACTATAGGAGGCTGATGGTGGAACACTCAAAAAATCTGTTTGTATTATGTTAGCACCTATAGGAGGCTAAGGTAAAAATGAATACAGACAATTCAACCTTTGGCTTGCTTGAGCTGGCTTGTTTCCAGTTTTTAGCCAAGCACGCATTGCATCAACCTCACCTCAATAATCGATAAATTCTCATTGTTGACATACAAATGTACTTATATTAATGGCACCATGTGGTAAAATGAAGCTTATCTTTACTTTTGTTGTCTGATTCTAGCTAGATTATGCTTGTACTTGACTCACCGAGCAAGTTTGGGGTCTGGCAAAACTAAGTTGAACCGAACTATGAGCTTTATCAAGCTAGCTTGAATTGTTAACACCTGCTCTACAGCATGGACTTGTTTTTTCTTAGATCTTTCATATATGCATTTGTGGATCCAAATAGCAATTCTAAAAATGTGTTGCATCTGTGATGATCAGGGTTTGTACCCTCATTGGATAAAATTGGTCGGATATGCCACATGTACCTTACTCGTGACCATGTGTTCTTCCTCCACAACCTCCTTAATGGTGATGGTGTTCAGTGTATTGCGCAATTTCGCAAGGAAACTCTGTTTGATGAGTACAGGATCTCCAGCCAACATGACGACAAGATTGCCTTTGCAGTGGACTTGGGTCTGCTTCATAGGGCCCTTCGAAGCAGCCTCAGCATTGAGGGAGGTGAAAGGGTCCAGATTAAACTTGTGAAGAAGCTCTCGCCTGGTGGACCTAATCAGCCCATGCCTTTCCTCGCTTTTGAAACTAAGGTGGGTCATGAGTGGTGGATCTTCTGTTAACAGATATTCTTCCATTGTTACTGTAGTCTTTTTTGGTTCTTGCGTTAAAATGCTACTTGTCAGGGTTATAAATCAGCACTTGTTCAAGATGTGCCTATATCAAAACCACTCTCCAGGGTAGATGTTCTAGAGCTTCAATCTGCTCTTGACACAGTCCAAGATTTGCCCCAGGTAAACATTATAGTGTATTATTTTCTCTCTCTTCTTTTTACTTTTGTCTTTAATGTTTGTACTCTTTTCACAGACCTTGGTTCAGGTTCCTGATCTTCTCCAACTGCAACATCAAGTAGATCGCCTCAGACATATTGGTGATCTCCTCAATGTCTGCATCACACAGTATGGTGATCTTCTTCTGCAAGTCTCAACTACTCTAGCCAATGTTGGCTTAGAGTTCCGTAAATTGAGAGTCCTTGGTGTTCAAGGTATTTTTATTTCAACTACTAATAATTTACCATCTATGTTTCATACTAGTGTCAAATTGGACAATAGCTTGCTCAGCATATCATTGAGTCTGAACCTGATTTTGGAATTAAATAATAGCAAAGAATATTAAAATGCTCTTTGGCGTAGGGTCTATGATGATGTTCACACGCCTTGAAGAAACTAGTCACACAAAAGATCATAAACATAACATGGGAACGGGTGAGAATGCATAACGTAATTCTGTACAAAAAAGCAAACTCTGAGAGCCATTGCTGTTTGTTTTAAAACTGGTCACTGGCAATTCTTAGAAATGTAGTTGATCTTACTAAGCTGTCCAATATTTTAATAATTGGTCAAAGTAGGAATTGGCTGCTAATTAATTCAGCTGGTATTAGTATACTGATATAAATATATGGCGTTAATTTTTCCAGTTAAATAGGATTATCTAGTAGATAAAAATGAGATTTCTTTTCCTTGTTTGGCTGCAGAATTTAAGTCATCTTATAAAAGATGTTCTGTACATAGCATCATATAGATAAAACAGATGGGGTGCTAATGAGCGAAGCCTAGCATTGAGCTTGAGCTTGGCCTCTTGATAGGAAATTTTATTTTTGTTCTTTGGGGGAGGGCGTTGCCAGTGTACCTTGGCCCCTCAGGAGGCCATCAATGTGCAAAAGGCTGATCGTGCGCTTGCAGAGCCACTTTGTGGAAATGTTTCTTTGCCGCCTCTGTTGCTGCCTAGGGGCCGATTTTGCATTTGTCAGGGCGGATATGATGAGATCAGAGTGAGTGATAGAGAGGCAGAAAGTAGAAGTTAGCCATGCTTAATAACCAACTGTTGAGCAACAAAAGCCAATGGATGGCGATCAAAGGGCTCTTGCTCACTCATTCTTAGAAAGGTAGCTTCAGGGTAATTGGAGGCTACCTTTTGCTTTGATATAAGGGTACATGCACTCCAGAAAGCATCCTTCCATACTATCCGTTTATCCAACAGCTGATTCGATTGACACCATCAAGTCTTTGTTTCCTAGCAAACCAAGACTACAACATATTTTGTGGTGTTGATAATTCTGTGGGGAACTGAAGATCTTGAAATTGGTAATAAAGAGGAGGGTGATATTTAGCTGCGCAACTATGCAATGAGCACCTACTGCATAGCACGGGGCAATGTAAATTGGGAGTAATCTGTTGAAACCGGAGACTGATGGTAAAAAGGGAGTGTTTAACTGTTTACTTTTGTTTTTATCTCGTATGCCACTCTGCAGTAGGCACCTCATTTCAGGCTCAATGCAGCTGGCACATCTAAATTGCTTCTTAGACTGGGGGTTAAATATCTTGGTCTTAAATACATCCTTTGTACTGGATAGCAGACAGTGTCTCTTGCATTTATTTGGTCAATTCAAGCAAGGCATCAATTTTATTGGGTAGGTGTTTATTGGTGTCACTTTTGTATCATAATGCTGCAAAAATAGAATGGCGCCATAACTTGGAATACTCCTTAAAAAAAATTTGTACGGCATCTTCACATTGATAAGATATTGATGAAATTACGCTAATTGTGAACTAAGCTAATAACAACGTGTAGCATGCCTAGAGTTATTGAACTGGCAGCATTTTGGTAGAAGTATTCCATTGGATTAATGCGCTCTTTTGAAAGAGTGTGGAAGAACATTTTTATTTAATTGTTGTATAATGAGGATTGTGCTCAACTTATCTGTTGAGATGCATTAAATCTTGCAATTATTAAAGTCAATAAGCATGCTGGAGTTTTTCCAAAGTTTCTCTTTGCTGCCGATGTCATCATGGTGTGGAGGGAAAGAACGGCACCTTTTTGAAGATTAGAGAACAAAAATTGTTTAGACATCACCTTTGTTATTATTAGGCAAGTTTGGGATATTATGGATGCATTTGATTGATGGATCTTATTCTGTGTGATTTACCTTCCCTAGAAGATTTTGGGTGCGATTAAGTTTATTTTTCATTTTTCTTTTCTGCTGTCTTCATCCTTTAAATTAGATTGCAATGCTGGGCTTGCTTTCTTTGTTGTTCTTTCGCTGTTGTTATTATTAAGCAAGTTTGACCTACTACTGATGCATTGGAATTGCCATATTTTGATCAATTGCCCTTTCCTAGAATATAATTGAGAGGAGATGGATAGAGAAATAGATTAGAAGAAGTGAGCAGGAGCAATAGAATTTTAGTTAAATTTTATTTACTATAATTTCGGGTGATTATGTAAAGCAGAGTTGAAGCCTTGTAATTTTGAGAGATACTAGATTTACAACATCCTGATGGCAGATTACCAGTTAGAGATACTGAAACCAATAATCACTAAACACCTATTTTGGACAATGGCAAATTGAATAACGATGTCTTTTTTTGTGGATCAGTTTCCATTAACATTACGTCTACATTTGAAAACTTATCCTACTAAACTCTTAAAACGAATGTTGTGGAATTCCACTATGTTGCTCCACCATCCTTCCGTTTTCTTTTAAAGTTTCCTGCTGAAGATGACAAATTATCTCAATACCCTTGCCTTCTGTGGTATGAAAATAGCAGTCACTAAAATCTGTTTCAAACTATCCTTCCACTAGCTATCTGACGTTGTCTTACAGCAATTCGTCCTTTTTTTCCATTTGGAGGTTTTAAGGTCATTGGGCTGTGTCATTGTTCTATGAGTATACTCTTCAATATGGTCACGTTGGTGTACCACATCTACAAATCCCTTTGACCAAAAAGGCAGCAACTTTGTGTGCTTGCATCTAGTGGTGGTATCCTAGTTATGTGGCTTGAATTTTCTTTCTTCTTAAATCTACGCCTTCAATTCTATATGATCAAATGTACATGCTAAAAATTCAACTTCTCAAAAATTGATGGAGAAGTATATTTATAAAAGATACCTCAAATAGTACTAGATATTAATAATATCATGTATATATATAAACTGTAGAAAATAGATTTACCTAATATTCTGACTGGAGCCAAGTCAAGCATGACTTCACATGCTTACTTTTGTTTACAAGAAAATAACTGAACTAATATAGCCTTGAACCGTTTGATTTAGAAGAAAAAGTAAAGGAAACAATAGGAGATTTCCAGCAGACAATAGGACTTCTTTCTTTTTCCTTTTTGAAAACTGCCTTCACGGGTAGGTGGTTTGGCCATGGGTTTATATCTGATTTCAAGATATATAACTGACCTAAAGATAAGTTATATCCAAGATAACATGGGTAAGTATATTTGTGCCACCTTTTTGACATTTCCCTCCAACTTGTGTCAGCTAATTTTTTCTGTAACTCCATTTCCCAATTTGATGTGACCAAAAAATGTAATGTCTTCCTTACTTTAAAACCAACCACAAGGCTATTTGTGGTGTGATTAGAATCCGAATTGCCCTGGTGGACATAATGACTTTCACTAATTTTTAGCATGGGAAAACTTAGGCTGTGATGTACTGGACTGAAGCATCTCTGCGTGCACCCAGAAAACCTCAGTGCGGGTAAGCATGGCCTATCTGATTTCACATTGCGAGTATGGCGGATAGTAGTCTAGAGTGTAGTGCAGACTAGGTGCTCATTTTTAGTAGTAGTTATCTTCGTTTCTTTTTTGTATTTTCTCCATTTACCATATCAAAATAAGATAAGCATGTTTCATGATTCTTTTGATTTATTGCAGCTACTATTCCTCTTGGAGATCAAGATGTCAGTGCTAGAGCTCGAACTGAAATAGCAGTTCAAAGAGGAGAAGCTCAATCTGTGGTTTGCATACCTTTTATGTTATCACTATATAATTCTCCGTCTCTTACATTATTTGCCTCGATGAAAAATCCAAAATGAACTAAAATTAGTTCATTTCTGATTTTTAATCCAGACAATCAATATGGGACAGAGGGAGTATCTAACATATTGTCTAACATATTTCTGCATTCTAATTTCTTCAGCAAGTTAGTATGAAGCACTTCTTGAAGAGCCTCCAGTGCCACTTATCAAAGCCTAATTCTGCATTTTATGGTAAGCTATTCCTCCCAGAAAGTCATGAATTGTCAGCTAACAGTCTTTACTAGTCATCATGATACACAGTTGTTGATACTACCAACTAGATTCCATGTCTTGTTAGAATATCAGATATTCCACTGCCTTCTTTTAACATTACTATTTGGTTCATGGCTTGTTTACGGAGTATATTTGATTCATCACTTGAAGTGAGCTTATCTTTGGACCGGGATTAACTGATTGGAATATCTTATAGCACTGATGATGTAAATTTTGAATAGAAGATTATATATTCTTAATAACACTTGAGGGTTGTGTGTGGCTTTACTCGGAAGCAGCTCAACCAGATGTTCCCTACATTAATAGCTTATGAGCGAATTGGTTGTTTGTGACACACAAGCTAAAAGCTGTCTTTGAGAAATGTGTAAAAAGAATAAGGGCATTTTGGCTTTTTAAAGAAAGAGTCAAACTGTCAATCATGGAAATGCTCAAGCTTTCCTAAGCTGTTTTTATACTACCTAGCTTACCCTCAGTTTTAGTGTGAAGCAAAAGTGTCGCTTCCATTTCAGGCTGGATGTCACTCATGCGATGATGCAGAACAGAGTTCTACAGAAGGGAAAACAGGGTATTTGGAAATTAGGGTGGAGAAAGGGATAGTTTATCTCTGGAATCACCACCAGAGAAATACTGCAGGAATCAGCACCAGACGGCAGGCTCATGGAATCACCACCATGAGTTATTGGCATTGGCACCAACATGTGTTTGGCATCATCACCAAACAAGAGACCTCCATCAACAGAGAGAAGAATGTAGAGTTTTTTTTTCTTCAAATCATAGGCTAATCTTTTATGAATCAGTTGGGCCTTTTTATAGGCTTTACACAAAAGTCTTAATTTGGAAACTACTTACTAAACAAGATAAGCCTTAACTTGGAATGAGATATCTCCTAGAATCTGAATCTAATAAAATCCCTAATCTTCTCAAGTAAAATCAATCTTAATAAAAACTTACATAAATAAAATTATTTTGAAAATCCTAATGGGGCCCACTATGGCTGCGCATCATGTGAATTTTTCTGCATAAGCTACTTTCGCACAAGTTCTGAGTGAATCTGATGGCTTTTTTATCCAAATTCTGAGTGAAAAGTTATCTCCCATCAAAGCTGAATGCAACTTTCTTGAGAATGGATCTTGACCATCTGTCCATAACCAGATGGACTACTTAGCCCTGCCATCTCTGCTCCATCCTTGCATGCCCTACTCTCCAATAGTATCTTTATAACCCAACAGAAGGAGTTTGCAGGTGTCCCAACATGGACAGCTAGCTGTAATCAGCAGCACCAACCGAGGTCTGTAATTGGCATGGAACAGGGAAATTCTCAATCAGCAGAGAATGGTTTTTTTTTTTCGAAATTCATCGCTACCTTTTCACTGATGACTTTGGCTTCATAAATAGGGTGCGTATATGTTAATAGCAATTACAAACTGACCCAACTTGACATTAAACTCGAACAAAATAGAAAGTGCATCTTTTCCTCTTTATCTGTTCCAAGTAAACTTTCATTAAATAAAAGCTAATTGGAATGGAAGTATTAGTTAAGATATAAATCCTAAATAGTTATAATCTTAGAAAATGCTTCTATTGGGGCACACTATAGCCCCGCTTCAGGATCAAACCATGGTTGGACCTGGGAATGGAAAGTGGGGCCTACTGATGAGACCTTGACATTGATAGGAAGTCATGACTTGTCCAGAATGGCTATGAAACATTGTTTGAGCCACTTGGGATTTAGAAGGGGACGATAAGGAAAGAAAAGTATAGCTACTCTCAGGATAGTTGCAGGTTCTTCAGAGTAGAAGCTCTTGAGCTTGAAGCTCATTAAGTATGGTAGAACCAGTTCTACCATCCTAATGGCTTCATCTTCGGTCATCATGCAACCATGGTTTGTCACTTTGATGCACGTAGCTTGTTGTGAATGGCAGTACGCAGATCCGTATCTTGGTAGCTGAAAGGTTTAGGAAGCTGAAAGGTCATATGCTTTAATTATTCTAGGAAGCTGAAAGGTTAATCAACCTAGGAAGCTGAAAGGTCATATGCTTTAATTATTCTAGGAAGTTGAAAGGTCATATCTTGTAATCAGGCTAGGTAGACGCGCCCTCTCTTTCTTTATAAGGAGGTCTTCTTCCTCCTTCTTGGGCATGCAATATTGAATCCAGTTTTCCTTACTCTTCTTGAATCCAGTATGGAACACGAACAAAATCAGATGCCATGGTGAAAAAAACGGAGAAAAGAAGAAGAAAAACAAGAAGAGTAAGGAAAACTGGATTCAATATTGCATGCCCAAGAAGGAGGAAGAAGTCCTCCTTATAAAGAAAGAGAGGGCGCGTCTACCTAGCCTGATTACAAGATATGATCTTTCAACTTCCTAGAATAATTAAAGCATATGACCTTTCAGCTTCCTAAACCTTTCAGTTACCAAGATATTGATCTGCGTATTGCCATTCACAACACTCCACCACGCTTCCGCTTCCGCCTTGTCCTCAAGGTAGCCAAGTAATGAAGTGCTCCCTAAGAAAAGCCCGCGCTAATTGATTTCGCGAAGGAATAACCCGAGAGAAGCAAGTACATAAGTTAGTTGACTTCCAACGTCCCAGCCAGTTGGGTACCAGCAAGACCCTTTTCTTTAGCGGGTGGAGGAGCATAAGGAACCACTCTACTTTTGCCATGCTGATTACCACAGGTGATGGTCCGCTGCCCAATGGACTGCTACCAATTGTGGAATTACTTAACGAAACTCTAGCCGTTGCAAAGATTGCAATAAAATAAGTTCTGCTTAGCTGTTGCAGACAAAGTAGTTCAATTCCAACCAGCAGAGGGAACCAATATCTTCTCTTTTTGAGAGCCGAAAAACATAATGTTGCCCTTCTGTTTGAGGAAGCTACGGACCTCTTGCTAACAGCACCCAACCTCGTCACCATCATTTGATCCACCTCACCTTGCATGATACCACCAATCGTGAGTGACTCGAGAATAAATTTCGCTGCTAATTTGTGCATATCTATCCAGTTTACTCCTGATTTCATTGTAGATATGACCGACTCATGAGCTTTGAGAACAACATTGTAAACAAGACATTGGTCACTGGTAAATTTTCCATTGACAGGGAATGAAGAAGTAATATCAGAATCATAGAAATGGTAATCTGCTCCCATATCTAGTAATGCCATGTCTCCATCCTCGAATGTCTTGTCAGTTGCAGGAGTATGTCCATAATGAAGCACAGAAATATTATCACCAGTAGCACCGATGCATGTACTTGAACAATGACTGCAAATACCATACATGTAGACATGAAAAAACATACTCTTCCACTGGTATTCTTTCATACTCTTCCACTGGAATGAAGATTGTATTCCATCATCAATGGGCGACTTTGTTGTTGCTTCTACGAATAAAAGTTGTCTCAATAGAAATGTCACTAGCAGACTTTCCCATGCGAGGCAGTATCGACATAACTGTAACACCATTCGGCTTCAAACTAGAACCCAATATTATCCGGTGGAACATGGCCAAGCTCTCCCCACCAGACCCACATTGGGCCAGTACGGAAATTGCAGAATTCCATGCTGCCAAGTCTTTAATTGGAATTTCATCAAACAGCTGGAGTGCTGCATCACGTAGCCCAGATTTGACATAACGTGAAACCAATTGATCGCCCAGAAAGCCATCAGAATAGACAATGGATCGGACGATATGTGCATGGACTTTTTGGAGATCAAGAATCGAGAAAGACAAGTTTTTGGAAGGAAGGACGTACTTGAAGGGCTCATAATCCTTGTATGCGCTGGCCGTGTTGTCGGAATCGCGGAGGAACTTCCCCATTACGGATCGTACCGGCCACCCATGGCGCTCTGGTTGGTCGAGCGGTGGGGCGCCGGTGAAGAGGGCGAACTTGTGGAGGCTGAGGTGGTCGACGCCAAGGTGGCGGAAGCCCTTGGATTGGAGCAGCTTGCGGATGGTGGCACCGGCTCCAAAGGTTGGGATCGTGGACCGGACGGCAGGAAATATGGAGGCGACGGTGGAAGAACGTGCATGTCCAACAATGGAGGTTTGGACCTTGGTGGTCACGGCGGTACTGAGGAAGGCGTCACTGAGAGAGGCTCCCGGCGCAGTGGATGAATCGACTTCCTGATCTTCCACCATCAAGTTATCATCTTTGGAAACAACCAAATCACCCATTTCCATCTATTTCGGAGTCTCCAACGGCTTTGGTGTGGTGACGACTGCATCAGCAATGTCTCCATCAGCAAGGTCGTCCTCCTGATGCATGAAGGAGACCATCGGCTGGACAGAAAGGCATGGTATCGACGACGCGGGGGTCGACTGGTGTAGTGGCCTGCCTGTTGATGGCAATAGGACCGGCGGTGGCGGCGGCCGGCCGAGGGTCGATTGCGACAGTTGGGGCTTTGGAAGAGGAGGGGAAGGATTGCTGCCCCAGCAGGGAAGGGCCGACGGATCTAAATATGGAGTCTACCCATTTTCCGGCTCGAACGATAGTGGCGATCTGCGGACAAGGCGCCGCCGGCGGAGGGGAGAAGCGACTGTAATGGGTGTCGTCTGACGGCGGCGGTGGCTGTGGGTAGCCCCACTGTGGCTGGAACGGAGCAGGGAGCGGCGAAGCCTGAACGGCGGCAGTAGTGACGGTGGCCATTTCGGCCGCGGTGATCCGCTCAATCCGTTCTAGGATTTCGGTACACAAGTCGAGCACATCGTCCCTCGTTCCGGCGGATCGGAACGGCTCCGATACCAATGTTGTGTTCCAGTATGGAACACGAACAAAATCAGATGCCATGGTGAAAAAAACGGAGTAAAGAAGAAGAAAAACAAGAAGAGTAAGGAAAACTGGATTCAATATTGCATGCTCAAGAAGGAGGAAGAAGACCTCCTTATAAAGAAAGAGAGGGCGCGTCTACCTAGCCTGATTACAAGATATGACCTTTCAACTTCCTAGAATAATTAAAGCATATGACCTTTCAGCTTCCTAGGTTGATTAACCTTTCAGCTTCCTAGAATAATTAAAGCATATGACCTTTCAGCTTCCTAAACCTTTCAGCTACCAAGATACGGATCTGCGTTCTGCCATTCACAACATAGCTTCCATGATAATTTGTTTTTTGGGAGGTGGAAAGAAATAAGGTTACTAATGTCAGAAATTGAGACCTTCCAGATTTACACAACTTGTTTTTGGCTTGTAGACTTACACTATCTGTACAAAAATTTTACAGCAAGTTACATCAGTCAATAATAGGAAATGGGAGAGGTGAACACTTCTTTTTAAGGAGCATTACTAATTTTGTTGAAATATTTAAAAAAAGCTGATAGAGCACAGGATGTTGAAGTTAACATAATAATTCCAAACACTAATGCTGATTTTGATGTCTGTTCGCAATACTAAATTGACTAAAAGAACAAAACATTACCAAAAAAAACAGAAAAGTTCAAACAAATTAATTAGTACGAAATGATGGAATGAAGGAACCTGAATTGAACTCATAGTAATCACCCGCCAATTTTTAGTCTCTGAAATGCTGGCAACTGTATCTTCAGCGATTGAGTCTGGAAATGGTAAGAGAAGAAATTGACATCATAAATAAAAGAAATATTTTTAGAATGGAAAAAAAATTAACTCAGTAAATCTTGTCTGACTCGAAACCCTGGTTTCCTTGGCCCTAAAGGAATAACACTCTTGTTTGTTGGGAACTGGCACACTCACTTACAGTTTTAACGAAATGGAGGTTTTTCTTGGTGGTTTGTCTCTGCAAAGGAGTTGATCTTTCATTTTCATATTTAGTGGATGCTATACATTTTTTGCAATTATTTTACCTGTAGCGAACTGCAAGTCCATTGTCAACAATTGCAGGTATTGCACCCGAAGGAGCATGCTTAACTGCGATCTTCCAATTCTTTATTCCTGGCACTCAGCAGACAGATAAATCTATTAGTTTGCATTGTAGGCTGCCTGTACTTGATACTGGTTCAAATTGAAAAGGGACACTCAGCACAAGAATAGGATGCCTAGTAGAGGGATGTTTAAATTTTGTGCAGAGTAGTCTTCTAACCAGAATTTAGTGGTCAACCAAGTTATCTAAATATGATTTGTGTGTGAGTAATCTCATTTTGTTTCTGGTGGATCGTTATTTGCCTTAGCAAATGGCCAATGCGTGACTGACTTGAAGCTACATGTGAAAATCCTTTTTTTCCAAATTAGGGCTGTTTATATCATTTTTATGGTCGTTTCTTCCCCAAAATTGTAACCATTTCTAGCTACTAGTGAATGCTCTCCATTTGGCACATTTTTCATTTTTCATCTACATTAAAAAAAATTCAATGCAAGGATCATCATAGAGAACTGCCCATTTCATAACTGGAGAAGGGAGTCTCTGCTGCAGTACAACCAACTTGGCTGTGCTAGCCTTTCCCTTTAGCATTGAATCTTTATCCAACGGCAAACTATCCCCTTGGCTTTTTTTGCCCTTTTTGCTATAATTAACTATAGAAATTCCATAAACCCAGGAAACGGAAAATTTTCCAACTCACATTTCCTAATGCATCAATAATTATAGAGTGCAGATATAAGAGGTTTCCACACTGCTGGCCTCTTTGGATAAAAATGTTACAATTATCTGGATTATCCACAATTAGGCTTTTTGACACAATTGGAGATTTTGAAAAGAACCCACAAAGGACACTATTATACTAAAATTGTGCACTGTTGTTTAACCGGTTTTACTGAATTGACCAACAATCAAGCTTGCTCAAACAGACTAGTTTCTTTGACTTTTTTTAAGCTAATTTTGCAAACCAAACAAATTGTTCCATTATCAGTCGAATCAAGTCGGATTTTCCCGATATTTGGCGGTGGAGAGAACATGGTTCTTTCTCCCATCAATTACATTTTAAGCCAAGAAAGTGCCTTTATGCCCTCCGTCAGTAGCATCGTACGCACTTGGGGACTGTTGAAGCAGAACTCTGTCGCATCTACTCACAGATTGAAGCTCTAATCATCAACCAGCTGCATGCACACCAACCCTCTCTCCGAACGCTACAGCGGCAATATGCATTCCTCCTCAGATGTGAAGAGAAGATATGGGCTTCAGAAATCTAGAGCACTATGGTTAATGGCCGGGGACTCAAATACTAACACCCTGTTTGGGAGTGTTTTTATATGTAAGATGATTTTGTCCCCACAACAGAAATCATCATGACTTTTCATTTTAGTTTTCAAATTTGATCCATCGAGCATTTTAACTCGTTTGGTATATGGGATGAGTTTATATGAGATCGTTCTCATATAAGGAGCATGAGGCCAATCTTTATTACCGTTAGATTCCGATCGGAGGGTGGATATCAAATCAGTGGGTAGGTGAGTGTGTCACATAAAAGAGTGGGTGAGATCATTATGTATATTTATAGCCGCCAGATCAAGATCCAACGGCTACGATTCAAAGTGGCCTCATATAAGCAATATGAGAACGATTTCATTTAAACTTTTCCCTTGGTATATGGGTTGTATTATTTTTTAGAATTGAAAAAACAATATGTTTAATAACCAACTTTTCTTAGCGGGCCCCACACAATAAGTGGGTAGCAGAACTGTCATCCACCGGTTCCCAGTGCGTTTACAGACTTCAAACACTCGGTGTTTTGATTCAAGGAAGTTTAAAGACGGGAGTTGGGCTTTCACTGTATTTTAAAAACTAAGTGCCAAACACTTTTCAAGCCCCTTCCCCGTCTTTAATCTCAGAAAAAAGATAAAAAAAACCTCCTAGAAAGCGCTCCCAAACACCCTGTAAGTTTTTTCTTCAGTCAACCTTACACAACATCAATCCAATTTTAACTATTGAGGATGCTCAAGGTCAGACCCATCATACGCTTCCTGCGATCCATCAATCCTTCCAGCAATATTTTTGAGGTATTTATACACCCATAGCAATGCAGAATTTTCCATTCTGGATGATCTAATTCCACCCATAATAATGGAGGATGATACGACATGGCTCTCACGACCTGTAACAGAAGCAGAGGTGAGAGAAGCAGCTCGTAGTCTTGGCGCACTAAAGAGTCAAGGACTGGATGACATGCTCAGAATTTTCTATCGCATGCACTGGAATGAGATCAAAACATGTCATGCCCCAAATTTTCAGACCACGATTAGAGTGCGGAAACAACCAATCAAATACTGTCAGGAGGTCCAAAATCTAGAATGCAACCGAATACTCGATCATTCTCAATTTCTATTTCAAAAAAATTTGAGTGGTACAGGATCAATATGACAGAACAATATCCAAATATCAAAATCTTAACATAACATTACAAAAAGAACTACTTAGTCTATTACAGTAATTAAATAATTCATAATTCAAATTCAAATTCTAGGCACAAAGGCCAACCAAACAACACAAGTCCAATAATAATAAAATTTAAAAAAAAGTCTTCATCAGCCGTCCATAGTAGCTTCAATAACCTTTACCTGCTCAACTTTACTCCTTCTAATTCTTGCATAAGAGGATGTATGATATTCCGAAGAAATACCCAGTAGGATGCCAAAAACCTACTGATAATCGGAATAGAAAATATATGGACTTCACGTTTAAATGAAGAATTCAAAATTTAAAGGAATAAAAAACTGGAGATTCAATAATCATCTTACTAGAAATAATAGCATTTCATGATATTGATAGAATAATCATTCAAGACTCCGAACATTCATTTCGTAAAGAGAAAATAACAGTAAATTCATACTCCAAACATCCATAGTGTAAGGAGACGTCAACTTCTGCTCTCAGGTCAGTCCATTTCCCCTATGGACTCTTATACCAGAAGATCTTAGAGGTTCTTCAGAGGAACCTGGCCATGCGTCTAGGGATGCTGGCCCCATCGGTACTTATGGGCACAATGGGCAGAGACTGCAGACCTTCCGTAATATCATACAATCTAATAACGTACGCATTTGCTTCATTGGCTGAACTACAGAGGTTCAAAATATATCAAAGATCACTATGGATCTAGCAATGACTCGTGAACATACTATGATTTCCATCTCGGAGAGTTTCCATCAATAACCCTTAGTGGAAGAAAATAGTTTTCAAGAAATTGAATGTAAACTTACAACAACAGAGGTTGCAACAGAACCACTAGAAATTCTCATCTTCCAAAGATTAACTCTCATAGCAGTACCATTGAGATTTTAATATCACAATCAATAGACAACTCAATAGAGAAATGAAGAATAGAAATTTTCAATCAACAGTTGACTCATCAACGGAGTAACATGACGACAGTATCTTCTTGAACCTCATCCAACTCACATGAGATATAACAGTAAATTTAACTTATCCAATATATTCTTTATGCATAGCCCTAGATAGAAATTCCCAACACTGACGGTAGACTTTAATGGTTATCATGCAACCGGAGAACTAGGATTCGAGAGTACAAACCCTAATTGAAACTTCCTTGACTACATTTAGAGACAAAACTGCAAGATATAGGATACTGACTCGGTTTGGAATGACTAAACCCCGGTCATCTTTTTAGGTAATTGTTCTTACTGCAATCATCATTACCCACGTCTTTTCATCTTCCTTAATGGTTATCTTAGCCCTTATACTTATATAACCACGTTGTACTAAGTATTAGTATGTCAAACCTTAGTTCTATGCACTGTTATTTACATAACAGTCCACTTACGATACTTACTACGAATTTTACAATTCGAGTTGATATGAAGTTTTTACTGTAGATTACTAAGTGAATCTATTTTCCAACCCAACAAACTGCATATTTTTTCAAATTTTTTACAATTAATTATGACTTTTTTTATTATTGCTCGTCGGCGCAGGAACAGTCCTAGCCGAGTGCTTAGCTTACGCTAACAAGTCCCAATCATAATAAATACGTAATATATCATATAAAATCATAATACTAATAATCATCACCCATTCCAAAGTGTGATACAACACCTTTATGGCATCATTAGTAAGTAATAATTCTCATTTTATGGTACCTCTAATTTTCAATAACAGTTTATACTCCTTAGCAACACATTGGTATCACTGCTCCCCAAATAGGACTCTAAAATCTGGACATAGATATGAAGACAAAAAAAAATGATAGAAACAGAAAGGAGTCAACTTTCTAGTGGATCGAAGGTCTCAACGCAAGGTAGATCACATAATATGAATATTGAGCACGATACACCACTCATTGTACTTACTTACCATTAATAGATAATTTCTGATTTACATCACCTAAAATAACACCACAAAGGGACAACATGTTGCTTCCTTACCCAAGCACCATGTTGGAACATCAATGGAGATTATTTACAATATAGGAATCATCTAGGCACCAGCACATCGAATGTAACACAATTTATTGTCATGACTCATGTATGTTGTAATCAATGAGCATCACCATAATATGAACAAGAGATCAAAATATCTCATATAATACTCTTAGAATTATAACACAATGATAAATCAAAAAGTGGAATAGGGAAAAACACATCCTACCCCAACCGCGACGAGTTCCTCAAGTCCACGCATCGACTACTGCTTTTCTCCTCGCTCCAACTCCTTGCTCCTTGAACCAAACGTGATAAGGACACACTTCTCTCGCCAAAGAAGAAGAACTTAGCCAACTCCAAAGGTTTTGGGTCATTCAAGCACTAAGAACAGCCCCCTTTAATTGACTTTTATAGGAAAACCCAAGTTCTACTAGGAAATCCCTTTCCCCAATCAAAATCTTCTAAAAACGATCTCCACCGTTGGTTTAAAACCTCTTTCTAGTCATCTAGGACGCTCCCACAATAGCTCTCCTAGTTTTGGTAGGATTCTCTACTAAAAAAGAACGCAAAAATCGCAAATTCGAAAACTGCTCAAACTGCAGCGATCGATCAGCACCAACACAAATCACGTGTTCCAGTAGCATCGATCGATCGCTCTCAAGACGATCTATCGCACACACACAACTCAAAAGTCACAGTAGATACGATTGATCGATTGCTAGAGAAAAAATCCAGAAATCACAATAGATACGATCGATCGTTTCCAAGGTGATCGATCGCATCAGCCTAGATTTCGATTCTGCCACAGCGCCCGATCGATCGCGACCAAAAATTCAATCTTCCGTAACTTTTTACTCCGAACTCCAAAAGTCGCATAGTTGATAGCGTTGGAAAGCTCTCTTCACATACTTTAATGCCAAGATACAAAACATAGCAAAATAAATCAATCAAAATGCTTTAATTCTGTTTTAGTAACATACCAATTTGTCGAGTGTTACAAAACATCAATCTTTGAAATGGTCACGGATTTTTTCCCGACTGGGTCTTTCTCCACTACACTTAATCGCACTCATTTATGTGCCATCCCTAAATGTACATAAATGAGCGCAAGTCTCCAAGTTCCGTCTATGAGTCGTGTTTCATCAAACACGACTATTGTTACAGTCGTGTTGTCGAAGACATGACTGTAACAATAGTTGAAAACTTACTAAGTTTTCAATTTTCTTCTTTGGAACCAACTTTCAAGATAAAAATCGTCGTATTTGAACTTCACCTATGGGTTTTTTTATGTACGCTGCCTCCGTTGAAGTTGTTTTCCAATACCCGGTCTTTCCCGCTTTTTGCCGCGAAGATGACCTTTCCGGAGTTCGACGGCGCCGGTGCCGGCGATGATATGGGTGGAGAGGCCGGACGGAACGCCTTCTTCTCCGACTAATGTGAGCTTCTCCGGGCAGCCGCTCCGATTCCGGGTTAAATGGAAAAACGGAGAGTGAGTGCTTATACCTAAACCTAAGGACATTTTTGGTACTTTCTGGGTCATATGGAAGAAAGTAACTGATTCCGGATAATATGAGAAACCCGTAGTTGGCGCCAGGTTATATGTAAAGACCCCCAACAACAGCTACAAAATCATTTTCAAGCTTTGGTCCTCCGCGTGAAGAAGTTCATGGATAAATTAGTCAGCGCCAACCAAACTGCGTTTCTGCCTGGGCGATCCATTCAAGACAATAGTTCTTTTTATGACAAGACTATTTAATTAGCAGATGAATTATTTCATCAAATAGTCAAGTATAAGAGGCCCCTCAAGAAACCTGGTGGAATTTATGCATTGACGCTTGATATCACCAAAGGGGACTGTCGCTTAAGCTGGGATTTTTCGCTCATGTACTCACCCGATTTGGTTTCCGTACACGGTGGGTTCAACTCATACAATCCTGCATACTCTTCTAATTTTTGGACGGGCTCAATTACAAAATCTTGCATCCATTCTCCAGACTGATTGCAATCTAGCCTACCTGTCATTGAATGAGAATAAGAGTCAAATTTTGTGGAGCCCAAACACCAATATCCCGAGCCAAAATCTGGTCTCGCACACTCTTCAGATGCCTCATTTTCAAGGAATTTCGTATCGGATATCAGTAAAATATCGGTCGATTATAAAACAAAAAATCAAAAATATTTGTAAAAAAATATCGGTGGTCAAAAATTAATTTTTAGCATATATTTTCACAATCTAACTTCTAAAATGTGTTATACGAATTAGACAAAGCATAGATTTCAAAATATGCATGAAAATGCATATTAGGATGGGAAACAAATGGGAAAGTTATTTTTTCCCTTTTTGTTTTAAAAAAATTCCCAATTTTTTTTTTTGAAAATATTTTTTTAAAAAAATAGCAACGATATTTTAAAAAATTCAAAAAAATGATATTAAGCCATATCGTTTTATCGGGTAGGGCCCGAGATATATCGCCCATACAACATTCCTTGCTCATTTCACACTGCCTGACAGTGTATCTTGGGACACCGGTCATCAAGTGAACATCAATGTGCAAATCTTCTTGAACGAATTGACTCCGTACCTAAGAAGCACCGATACGCCAATTTTGCCCCATACCCGTATCCGATACGTATCGGATATGGATACGCCATCGATACGGCTGCATGCATATCGATGGCGTATTTGTCTTAAAAAAAAACTGTTTCCAATACGTAAAGGGGGAACTATTATAAGTTATAATGTTTAATTTCATAACTTATAATTATTATTGTTTGTGTTGTCATTATAGTGTAATTCTATCAAAATTATGGAAGTTACTATAGGTGGCTATTAGGGTGCTAGTTGTTGGATATTAGGATTGCTACAGGTGTTTAAATTTTTTTTCTTTATTATGCTTATTGTTTATTTTGACACTAGGACCAATCTAAAATGTGTTTTAAAAATATATAAAATATTTTTTCAAAAAACGTATCCCCGACGTATCATATCAGGACTTTTTGAAAATTGCTGTATCGCCATACCCGTATCGTATCGTATCGTATTGCCGTATCCGTATCGGTGCTTCCTAGCTCCGTACTTGGTGCTTGGAAAGGTCGGCTACTCAGCCAGGCGGGATGCACTATTTTGATAAACTTGGCTCTAGTTTCTAAACCTATTCATTTGGTGTCGGCATTTCAACTCCCTGTCTCTATATGCAAGGTGTTGGATCGTCAACAACGGAATCTCTTTCGGAGTCAGACATTGGATCGAAAATTACAAACAATTTCATGGACACGCTTATGCCAATCTAAACGGCAAGGGGGACTAAATTTCAAGTCAACACGACTATTTAATCAGCGCTTTAACTAAAAAAAGTTGGCAAGTTTTTACATCAAATGCGGGATCATGGGCCCAAATGATCCGTGGGAAGTATTCGGCGGTCTCAAAATATTTGCATCCTCCCAGGAGCTATCATGGTTCCCCATTCTGGAGGCAATTAATGGCCAATTTACAGTCATCTACATGCGGGTTTAGGCTGGATCATAGGTAATGGAGAATCAATTCTTGCTTCTGGTCTGTCTTGGTTACCTAGTGAGTATCATAATACTCCTTTACAACCTATCCCTAAGAGTTAAAAGGTTACAAATTCCATTGTTCCGTGCACCCGTCAATGGAAAATTAAGATGTTACTCGAATCTTGGTCTATTGAAGTTGCTGCGACATTATGGCTATCCCTTTCGACTTAAACACTGTTGACAACCGATATGACGTTATACAACTATTGGGCAGTTTTCTTTTAAATCAGCTTACCTTCTCCTAGTTGGTGGCAAGCGAACAACTACAACAGGTACGTCTTGGCTTAAATTATGGCATCTCAAACTCCCGCCCAGGCTCATTTTATTTATTTGGAAGCCATTCAATAATGGGCTCTCGCTACTCTCTCGAAGATTAGCACTCTACCTATAAATTGCATATTTTAATTATCAAAAAAAAAAATTGCATATTTTGCATTCAGGCTACAGAATCGGTCCAACATCTCTTTCTTTGCTGCCCATGGTTTCGCAGGATATGAAAACTCATGTCAGATTTGCAAATTCTGATTACATCTATCAGTTTACAATCATGGCTTTTATATTTATCTAGCAATTTCCAGTTCTACCCTGGAAGTCAGACCAATGGCAGAACTTATATAATCTTCATGTATGCTCTCTGGGAGCACCGCAACGGTAGCTTATTCCAACACCAAACCATCTCTGCCAGCTCAGTTCTCATACGCGCTCGCCTCCTTCACTCAACAATTTATGCAACTCTACATCATCATATTGACAGAAACCACGTATTCAAGTTCACTGGATTCAATGGAAGCCCCCACCAGTTGCAGTTGGTACTATAAATTTTGACGGGGCGTACCGGGCTCAAATGAAGTCGCAGTTGAGGTGAAATACTTGGTCATTTTGTAGCAGCCACGGTCTCCAAAGTGTATGCATCCTCGGCCATCGCTGACGAAGCAGAAGCGTGTCTACAAGGTCTTCATCTGGCCCAACACCTCCAACTTCAATCTGTTAGCGTACAGGGCGACTCTCTCTCTCTCTCTCTCTCTCTCTCACTTAATCCGCATCATTCAACATACTCCGAGGCCATGGCGACTATCCATCACTGTCAATGAGACTATCCATCACTGTCAATGACATCCAGAGAATCAGTCAACAATTTTGAGTCCTGCCAATGCTCTCATATTTACCGAAAAGCAAATCAAGTGGCTACCGACTTGCGAATTTTCGTGCACATGGACTCGGCGGCCTCCGGACTTTATTTTGCCTTTTTTGAATGCTGATAAATATGGTTGTACATTCCCTCGGGAATTCAGGAATTAATTACACTCCTGTCGCCAAAAAAACAAAATTTAACTGTCCGAACTCCAAAGAGGCCCAATATTACTGTTCCTAACTTTGCAGTTGACGAAAGATTACATATCACATTTTCCCAGCACCCGGATTCCTTCCAGAGAGGAACGATTTGCTAGGAACACAGGAAACCAAAAGATCTTTAGTATTACTAGACAGATTTCAAGCGTGTAACAAACATAACAAGGTTTCCAAATGTGAACCAACAAGGTTGCCTAAGTGCTTCATGCCAGCTTATGCCTTGTAATTCTGACTTGTCAAAAAGAAAACAACAACAAAGCAAAACAAAACAAAATAAAACAAAACAAGGATTCTGCATATGTTACAATCACACATTCTTCACTGCAAACCTTGTCTACTCGGAAAATGGCCACCACGACCTTGCCGAAAAGGCTTCCTTCCTCCTCGCATGGATGCATTTCCTGGATTAAACTGTTGCGCAGCCAACATATTACCTTGAAAATAAGGCAATTGTCCCCCTCCAGGCATGCCGGTTACTAACGGCACTTGATTAGGAGGAAACTGTGCTGCTGGCCACACTGGAGATGTCATTCCCATAGGAAAGTTAAGTTGTGGGAGAGGTGATATTCCACCCTGATTAGGAGCAAACTGCTGTGGAAATGACAACTGAGCAGAAAAACCGGCAAGTGTTGGATACTGCTGGTGATTCTGGGGATAACCGTAAAATTGATAAGCAGGCTGCTGTGGGAAACGCATATCACCCATCAGAATTCCATTACAAGGTTGCAATACAGGATGTTGGGTAGACACAACATTGGGCCATACACCAGTGGACTCTGTATCTTGGCGTGGTCCATTTAAACAATCCACGGGTTGAGGAACATGCACCCATTGGCGACTTCCAGATTCAAAGGATGCCACTTGAGTTGGTGGTGTATGAAACTGGCGTGCACCACTTGCTGGGTTTACAGCCAGCTTCTCTTGCTTTGGCGAATTGAACCGGGAACCCTTCCAGGACCCACCCTTGCCACTAACTCTCTTAGTAGACAAGTAGTCTCCACTTTTGCTATTTGCATTGTCCTTTCCCCTCTTTGCTGTCCGCTGCATTCGTTTGAATTCAGCTTCTTTTTCATCATCAGAGAATTCAGCTTCATCATATACTTCTTCATCATTTTCCCCAGAAGCATCGTAACCCCTTTTGTAGAGATCCTTATCATTTAGAACGTGGTCCACAAATTCTCTAACAAAAGATATGAGAGTCCCTTCATGAATATCAGGTGGAACTTCCTTATCAGAGTTGTATCGGACCACATAGAAAGGATTCTTAACTGGTCCAAAGATTTCATCGACATAACCTAATGGCAGCTTAGATTCTGTTATCCAAAGGATTGAACCTTCATTAAGTGGGTTGTGCTTCTCTCCACCTTCTACAATTACTTTTGTATCAACAATCTGCATAATAAATTCATTTTATCAATAATAAAAAAGCCAAAGAGACCCTTGAAGTCACAGAACCAAGAGCGCTCTGCAAAAATAAACTAAAAAAATGTCATGAGATAGTTATGTATTATAAAGGGCAAGCACAAGTTAAAGTAACCTAGAACCAGAAAATTTGAAAGGGCCCTAATGGATATTTCGTGGCTTGAACTCATCATTTGATGAAGACTAGCCAAGATAATCATCTAACTTGTGCATCTCGAAGACAAGGTGTATCCAAAGGCACTATGAAAAGTAAGCTATTATCAGGTGACAAGAAAAGGGAACATCTTCAAGTTATGGAATACAGTTGTAACTTACAGATAAAATAGTTCCAACTGGTGTCATTTGATGATGCCGTTCCAGAGTGACATTCACTGAAGGAACATGTGGTAGAATCTGCAATGAACATTCTAATGAGCTCTTAACAAAATCTTCTGCTGATTACCCAAACATAGCACCTTTATACATGTTAATGAACATAAATTGGAATCTAGATACCCAGTTAGGGAAAACTTCATGCACATTAAGTATAAAGCAGCGAAATAGCAAGTGCTTTTAATTTAGTAATATAATAATTTAAAGATTGAAAAAATGGATCTCTCTTCCTAATAAGCTATTTCATATTTCCAAATAAAATTGAGAAACTTTGCTTTTATTTCTAAAAATTAGAAAAAGTAAAGTGTAAGTTTAATAGGAAATGATTCTACAAACTAAAAATAAGATATATTGGATTACGGATTCAAGTAATTCAAATCCTACGCCTGTGCATTATGAACAAGGTGAGAAAAATACTTAAGCAATGAAAAATTAGCTAGGGGCAACTAGTGAACTAATAACTTAACATCTGCAGAGATAATGGATAGTCTAAAGTCAATTAATATGTTTCACAAGTAAAAGCAATTGAATGGATTATTTCAGCTTGCAAAACTAACATATTTTGACTTATAAACCATAAAACCTATTTGCGAAATGGACACTGAGATAAAGTAGACAAACAGCATCCTTTCTTATTAACTCCATCTATGTGCTAGATCTTCCTATACAGTAACGTATTATAAGTAAATAATACTCCCTCCATTCAATGAAGCTTGTCTAAATTTGAAAAAACATGTATCCTATTGCTGACTTTGCTCCCTCAAGACCAAAAACACGAGTGAGGAAGCCAACACTCTGTTTTTTGCAGGGGCCCCACAGTTCAATAAATCTAACTCATTTCGCAATGCACACTAGCTTCATTGAACAGAGGGAGTACTAACAATATTAAACCTGATAGAACCAATATTGCGGATTTGATGGGATTAGTTAAAAAAATGTCATGAATCGAGTAAGTGTGGTTTGACAGGTCCAATTGCAATTTTTGGAACATAAACCATTTATAGACCAATTCAATGTTTACCATCGTCAAGATTATCCGGTTACATCAATGAAGATTACATCTAGTTGAAAGCAATTATGCAAAGAAGATACGACCAAAGAGTTTACCTCAAGCTCGTGTTTGGATCTTATTGGTCCCTTAGGGACTATTTCCTCGTCATCGCTTTCAAAAGCTTCTCTTGACGCCTCCAATCCCCTAATCTCGCCTTCTTCGATATCAACATATTCATCATCCTGTTTTACCTTCTTGTCGTCATCATTACCATCACCATCATCATCCTCTTCTTCATCGGTATCACTGCCATCATCATCATCACTGTCATCCGTGGACTCGCTATCACTAGAGCAGGAAGAGGAGTCATCTCCACTTTCAGACTGCACAGTGGCATTGCAACTAACAGGTCCTTCATTCAAATTTCCCAAATCTTCGCCCTCTGCCGACGAAGCTTGCCTAATTTCACCCCCATCATCACCCTGTTTCAACTCTGTAAATCCTTCAAGTCCGCTACCTAAAACCTTCGAATCCGAACCTTCTTCAAACGCACTCTCGCCTCCCAATCTAACCTTCTCCATCTCCTCAATTGGTACAAATGAACAAGCAACCTCACCGCCCGAATCGGGTTTCGCGCCAGTGAGCTTCCCAGCGGCAGCAGAGTCGCATAAGGTGTTCATGAAACCAGAGGCCCCTGTTGGTGAACTTGATAAGTGACAAGCCGGAGGCGCATCCGAGGCGATGGCGGCAATGTCGGATTTGTCAGCGATTGTAGGAGGAGGAGGAGGGGAGAGTGGTGGGTCGAAAACGAAATCTTGAATGGAATTGAAGTCAGGCAAAGGGGCGCGTAAAACAGAATTCAGGGAATCATAACAATCAGCTTTCGAATCCAGCCAATTCAAAAGCTCATCCATATAACAGTTTTGAAGTGGGTAAAGAACCAGAAGTACCAACGGATAGACGCCGGAGAAGCAGGAGAAACACGAAAAAGGGATCAAACGGCGGAAGAGGATAGACACCAGAGCGAGAGAGAGGTATAGGGTTTAAGGCCCCCTTCTAAACTCTGGAGAATGTTCACCAACGAATGAACAGCCCAGGTTAGTGAGCGGCGCGTTTTTAAGCCCATGCATCCCTGATTTGAAGATGGATGGACGGACGGCTAATAAAGAGAGAACCATTTTAGGTCGGAATTTTTATTACTCCAAACTACCCTCTTCCTTGTGAATACCACGCTATCATAACATTTTGCGAGTTTGCAATCAAGGTTTTAAAAACCGGACCCCCCTAGCCAGAGAACTCGGGAGAGAGGGAGGGGAGCTCACCAGGGGGATCTAAAAATAAACAACTGAAAAACATGATCTTCAACACAAAGTAATTGATCCTCTTGATCATCTACATACCTCAGCAAGACGGTAATACTTGTATAGATCTTCATTCTTCAACATGTTCAACATAAGCCAGTTCATTGTCTGCGTCCTCTGCATCAATATCGCAAATCTTTTCCTTTACATCACAAGCGGCTTTGCTTCGTGCAGTCAGGACGGATGAAAGGAAAGAGTCATGTTGAATATTATATAGTATGTAATCAAGAGGGATTGTACGTTACCCGTCCATGTTGAATTGTATTCAAATAGAACCTGAAATTACAGATTAAAATTCAATTATCCGAGGCACAGTGACTTTGCATTGCTGACTTCGAAACAGATATTGCCGCCCTCTCGTGCACGGGCTTTCTCCGGCAATCTGTCCCAAAGATACAATGGACCAGTCGACAAGCGGTGCACTTCAACTCATCAGACTTGAACTCAGAGAAAAGTAATTGTTGTCTTTGGGAGGAAGAATCAAGAAGAAGAAGAAGAAGAAGAAGAAGAGAGAAAAATAGAACCAACTGTGTTCTTGTATATATCTTTGTGTTTTCTGTTCACAATATATAGAATGACTCAATAGGGGTCATTATGTACAGAAAGAACGCAACTTTCAGAAGAAAAATGGCAAAATCCCGACTGTAACCACCGGTGCGATTGATCGCTGCAGGTTTTTCTTCGTTATTTCATAGCTTGCGATCGATCGTTCTCATTGGCAATCAATCGCGACTTACATTTTTTACATCACAGTAGATACGATCGATCGTTCTCAAAGTTGATCGATCGCGACACACAAAATTGAATATTACAATAGATACGATCGATCGCTGCAAGGCCGATCAATCGCGATCACTGCACGATCGATCGCGATCATCTATGCGATCGATCGGCTCGTAATCTCTAAAAATTAATTAGTCATTTAATAAAAAATCAAAGGCTCTAGATGCGAGATGCGAGATGCGAGATGCGAGTGTGAAGTGCTAAGTGCGCCACTAATGCACCCGTTCGCCCACGCCACACACGCACGTGCATGTGTGTGTACCAATAGGTACACCAACGAATGTGTACACCTTCATTTCGAGAGAGTCTCCACACCCATAAGATATAAAAAGAGGAAGAAATCTTCTTCATATATACCCTATCACACTCATGTGTGTTTCCTATGTGGGACTAAAAAAATTTCTTTTCATTTCCCAATTAACTTAGCACAATGTCAATATTAAATTACTACTAATCCTATTTCAATTAATCAATAAAATATCGGCCTAAGATAGTCCTTAGATGGAATTCAATTAGTGGGCTCACACCACTAATTAATTTGAGCTCATCTACCTAAACCAAAACCTATCTAATACTTTTGGGCCCACCATATCAAAACAAAAACCCAACATTCCCCACATGATTGAAATAAGATTAGCAGAAATACCAGGAAAAAGAAAGACTCATACTCGACAAAAGAATTGGCAATGGCACACTCTGCTTGGTTGATTTCCAAGCTATCGCTCCACCACATAAAGTGAATATAAATCCACTAGTGGCCTTAATATCCTCTGAATTTGTAATCCAGTTTGCATCACAATATCTTTCTAATACAGTGGGATAACCTGGATAACATATTCCATAGGACACTGTACCTTTAAGGTATCTGAGCAACCTCTCAATGGCTTTCCAATGAGATTCATCCGAATTTTTAGTTTATCTACTAAGTCTCCCCACATTATAGGATATATCTGGTCTACTGCAGTTAGCCAAATACATCAAGCTTCCAATAATTTGGGACTACTTAAGTTGTGACACACTATCCCCACAATCTTTCCTCAACCTACACGTGGGATTATATGGGGGTATTCACAGGTTTACACTCGAAGTAACTATACTTCCTTAGTATTTTCTCCACATAATGTGACTGACTCAACACTATGCCTCTTGGAGTCCCGTGAATCTTAATGCCCAAAATTACATTAGCATGTCCAAGGTCTTTCATATCAAAATTCTTTTTCAAGAAAGTTTTAGTTTCTAGAATCTCATTCACATCATTACCAACAATAAGTATGTCATCAACGTAAAGACATAAAATAATATAAGCATTATTTGATTGTTTAAAATAAATGCATTTAACCGTCACACAAACATTAAAACCATTAGATATAATTACATTGTCAAACCTCTCATGCCATTGTTTAGGAGCCCGCTTTAGACCATAGAGAGATTTAACCTACTTACATACTTTTTTTTCTTGACTAGGAATTACAAATCCCTCTGGCTGATCCATATATATCTCTTCCTCTAATTCACCATTCAAGAACGCTGTCTTGACATCCATTTGATGAATTTCTAGATGATAATGAACTGCTAGTGCTATAAGCACACAAATCGTGGTAATTCTAATCACAAGAGAATATGTGTCAAAGTAATCTAGACCCTCCTTTTAACTATACCCTTTGGCAACCAGTTTTGCTTTATACTTTTTAATGGATCCATCAGGATTCAATTTCTTTTTAAAAATTCACTTGCATATAATTGGTTTAGACCATGGAGGTAGATCACTTAAGATCCACATCCCATGAGCAAGTATGGAATCCATCTCACTTTGTATAGCCTCCTTCCAAAGAGAAACATCACTGGAAGCCATAACATCTTGGTAAGTAAAAGGATAATCTCCTATTAAGTATGTATAAAAATCATATCCAAAGGTCTTTTCTATTCTGGGTCTTTTACTCCTTCTAACCTCCTCATTAGTACAATGCACATTGGTTTTAACAATAAGACTTAATGATGTACTTGGTTGGTCTTGCACAACAGCCTTTGTCTTTTCCTTCCAAGAAAAATATTCTCATGGAATATAGCATTATCGGATTCTTTAGTAGTGTTAGGTACATAATCCGCTCGATCTGACCTTAACACCAAGAATCTATATGCACTACTGTTTTGTGCATATCCAATAAATACACCATCATAAGTTTTAGAACCTAGTTTATAAACTTTCACATTTGGAATTTTTACTTTAGCAAGACATCCCCACACTTTGATGAAATTTAAACTTGGTTTTCTTCCCTTCATTAACTCGAAAGGTGTTTTCTCACTTCTTCTATAATGTACCATATTTAAGATCACAGAAGCAGAAAGTAAAGCTTCTCCCCATAAGTTCTTGAGTAACCAGAACTAGATAGCATAAAATTAATCATATCGATGAAAGTTCTATTCTTTCTTTCTGCTACTCCATTAGATTGAGGTGTATAAGGCGTTGTAGTTTCATGAATAATTCTATGATCTTTGCAAAATTTGCTGAAATCAAAAGAACAATATTCCCCTCCACGATCAAATCACTCTCTTGATCCGTCTATCAGTTTGATTTTCCACCTCATTCTTATAGATCTTAAATTTCTCAAAAGCCTCATATTTTGTAGCAAGCAAATTAACATGACAATATTTAGAATAATCATTTATAAAAGTTATAAAATATCTCTTTCATTCTCTTGTTAAATGACCATTCAGTTCGTATATATCACTGTGAATAAGTTCTAAAAGAGATGAAGCATGATAACTAGTTTTATATGGTTTCTTAGGTTGTTTAGCTTGAACACAAATTTCACATTTACTAAGAGTATTCACATCTGATCTATAGGAATTAAATCAAAATTCATCATACTTTGTAAATTCACATGCCCAAGTCAACAATGCCATAAATCATGAGATTCAACATTCAATAAAACATCATCCATACGATTAAACTTAAAGTTATTACAAGCCAACACATTAAGTTTAAATAAGTCATCACAAACATAACTTTTTCTAACAAATATGCCATGTTTGGAAATTACAACTTTATTATACTCAAACATTAATTTAAAACCCTCTCGACTCAAAAGCACATTACTAACAAGGTTCTTCCTGACATCTGACACATGTTGCACATTATGAAGAGACAATGTATTCCCTGAAGTGAAGTGAATATCCACTATTCCTTCTCCATATACTTGTGCCATCGGGAAATTGCTCATAGTCACAGTTCTTCCTCTTACTTTTTGATAGAAAGAAAATGATGAAAAATCACTATAAATATGGACAGTAGCCCCTGTCTCTACCCACCAATTCTTAGTTCATAGGGTTCAAGACCAATTTACCATAAATTATTTACCACCCAAATATAATACGAGGGTGTTGACATTCCTATCTCACTTACCCCCATGATAAATTAACTTACACCCTTGACGTTTATAGAGATTGCAGTTGCACATTTTTTTGTTTGTTAAATTTATACTTATATTCCATATAACATACACATGTTAACAATTTGCATTCGAAAAGCACTAAACACACCACGTGATTAACATAAGGGATTGGCACACTTCTGTTCTACAAAGAAACATTTAGCAAATTATGAAAACATTCCAGTCAATTCTCATCTGGGACGTACTTCATACGGATTTCATAGTCACATTTGAAATCCATCTCAGCTCGCTGAAGGTAAAGATGCACTGATATTCAACTCCAGTGAAATGGTGAGCTTCTGATATAGCGAGGTTCATTTCCTTCAACCTTATTCTTGCCTCCTCTTGAGGACACAAAAGCGAGAAACATGTTTGTTTACCTTGAAGCTCTCGTATTCTTAGAAATGTGTTATTAAAAGGGTTGGATGCATGTGAATAGAGGCCTCGTAACATGCTTGTTAATAGATAGCGTAGGTCCAGCTCTCGTGGGAGTGGTTGATGAGAGCCTGAGGTGCTGCAGCAGGGACTCCTTGTCGAAAAAAAGCTTGGAGCAGCAGCAGTTGAGATAAGGTGGTGAGGGACGCCTTCCCCTGGAGGGAGGTCAGGGACGGAGGTGGAGCCAGTGGAGGAGGGCCAGAAGGCAGAGAGGTCGGAGGTCATTACGGCTTCATCATAGAAGCAATATTGTCCATCCAGAGATTCACGGCGATCTATGCAAGAATCAACTAACATTCACTCATTTCAGCCATCGCTAAAAAGAAAACAATCTTGCACTTCCGAATGAGTATATTTTAGACAAAACTTTCCAGTGGCCAGAGGCAAGGGCGGTGCACAAATCGGTCGTGGGATTAGCCATTTGAGGAAAATGACTGAGAGTTGGGGAGATGGAAACGATGGAAATGGGAACACTGGCCTACAGACCAGCGCAAGTGGTGAAGTGCGGGCTTTAGAGTGGCTTTTGGTTCTTTTGGATTTAAAGTGGGTTAGGACTTAGATACACAAGTCACCGGCCTTGAGAATGAGGAATTTTTCAACTCGGACTATTAAAATGGGATGGAGTATCTCTTACGTGTAACTTGTTGCGTACTTCAGAAGGAACATAAGCCCAGAAGTAATCACTATTTGTTCCTTCAAAACTAGCATTTTCATCTTCATGCTCTCCTGGGTAGCAACAGATTTTGAAGTTTGGAAGTCCATCAATAGTCACTACCTAAGATAGCAAGTCAAACTTGGAGATCCAGAGGGAGCATTCTCTTCAAATTTGGTTACAAGGGCATTATAAAAATAAACAAACAAATGCATAACTGGATCTCATTTCAAGTAAATGGCCTCCTCATTCCAGTATAAACAGCCTCTATGATTTGGGGATGCAAATCCTCACTGAAAATTTCTGTATCCAGCTTCTCAATATGTTGCCAAATCTGCCAAAACCAAGAAAGAAAGGTTAATAGCCCTTTTACTAGTACTCAAGAGCCGAAAGCGTAATGCCTGAATTTTAATTATGAATAAACTTCCTAAATGCTGCTCCCCCAACCCACCCAGCAAAAATTAGAAAAATAAAAGAAAATTTACCTCTGCAGCATATTGTCTTGAAAATGCTTTCACATATCCTAAAGCAACAAAACACCATTGCTCTTCCTCTCCAACATTATAAATATTTCGAGGTTGACCATTCACCTGACTGCTCAATTATCATACCAGGCATTAGGAAGGCATAGTACGAATTGAACTAAATCAATTAACATCCGTACAAACTCACCTAGTCTCCGATCTTCCGTTCTCGTTGTCCACATCCATTGCTGATGGAGCTTCTGAATCTACTATCACATCAGCACGATGGGACCGTAAGACAGGCATTTTGCCATCAGGAGACACACGAGGCAATCGTTCCATCAGAACATTCACAAAACTCTTATATAAATAGATGAAGAGAGCCTGTCAGAAAATTCAAAACATAGATAAATGTCTCCATTATCTTAAACAGTTGCTCATTCTACTTTAACATAAATTCTCAAAATCATCCATTGATTTGCTGATAAGAAGATTAGGAATTTTATGGGATTTGGTACTGACGATTTGACTAAACTTATAACTTTAGGAGGTTTAATGTCCAGTCTTTCATGTCAAATGTTAGACCTACTGCAAAGCATAAAAATGCCTCATTTATCAATTGAAAATTGCCTTTAATTTGAGTTATCTAATTTGAAGAGTTTTATTTTTCTCTGTTGGTGGATCGCCAAAGTCTCTTACTGGTGCTAACTCTAATATGGCCCTTTGTCTGCTGGTGGACAGAAACCCCTTGCGCAAACTGCACGGATTATATCGCTCCTTCCCTATCCTTTTCCCATTCCTCCCTAAATTTCTATGTTTCTTAAATGCTAGGATGCGCTATCCTGCATCAATTTACTTTCAGATTAGGCCTTCAGTTCATTTTTTGGACTTGGATAAAAGTTTCAAGGCTTCCAAGATATTAGTTGCAGCCACCAAAACATACTTTACTTTAAACCCCTTGGATCATTACAATCCATACCACCCAGAAGCCCACCAAATCAACATTCTAATATTAGTGTTAATTATCTTTGGATGTGGCTATACCATATTCAACTAGATCTTCGCATGCTTTTGGGAGTATAAAAAAATCCAGCATCTTTATACTTACAATCAGTCAGTTCTTTGTGCTCTTATTTTCTTAACTCTATGTGTACTAACATATTCATCACCCACACTCTTGGAAACAAGGACACCTTATACCTAGAACCAGGACTACGTGTGTAAGTGGAAGATACACAATATTTTCCAGTTTACCTCATTTTCTTCTGTTGCTCGACCAAGAAGAGCTGACTTGGCCTCCAATGATTCACATAAAGACATTTCCTCCTCTTTTGCTTTGTCATAATAAGATTTCAAACGCTTAATCCTAACAGGATTGACTCCTTGTACTGGCTCTCCATTGACAAGCTCAAGCTTCGATTCAGCTACCTTTAAATCTTCTTTCGCTTCTGCTACAGTTTTCTCAGCAGATGAAATACTCTTATGCAAAGATGAAATTTCTTTTCTCAGGTCACAGATGCGATTATAAGTCTTGCTAACGGCATTTCTCAAAATCTACAACAAATGAAATAGAACAAACAAGGCAAATCAGTAAAGTAGCATCTAGATTTAATTCACTTATTCCCTAAGTTACAGCACAAAGCTAGACACTAACCTCCCATGGCCGATCAGATAGATGAAACTGCTCAATGTTAGACGGCATAAAAACCCATCTGGCGATTGCCATATTGGATATTAATCGATAACCCATCATTCTATCAATGATAATAGCTGTCATCTGTGCATTATTTTTCCAGCACAAACTGACTTCCTCAATCAGTTGAACCTGCTTGTCCTGATCAGGACATAACTTAGAAATGACTTGGCCATATCTCTCAAGAACAGTTATTAAATGTGTAAAGCTCTTTGATCCAATTGACAAAAGTGTCTGAACAACTATTTCTAATCCAACTTTTGGGCCATGAACTGGAATTATGTTCTCATCCATCAATAATATTATGTCCCGAGCAGTTTTTTTATCCTTCACCATTCCACTAAGCTCCACAGAAAGGGAGTGTTCAACGCTTTCTTTCCCTTCTGTGCTAAATCGGAAGGTGAACCCTCCTTTGGGTGGAAGCAAGTCTTCTAAAGCAGGGGCATTCTCAATACTCTACAAAACCAGAAAAAAGACATTATAAAGCATAAGCATACTGACATCATTCCCACATATTCAATTAACTAATAGCATATAAGAGGTGCAACAACCATTTCCCTCTTTTTCCTAGTCAATGGCTGCATTAATTTTAAAAAGCGTTTCATATTTGCAATGAGACCATGTCTAAAAATGGAAGCTTGAAACCTCTACATACTAGCAAACAATAATGAACCATCAGCAACTTGGCCTTCAATTAAACTATCAGAAATAATTAAGCGAATTTAATCATACATAAATATATTAAGAAATGATTTTCTGATATTAAGCATCCATCTCATTTCACTCCAGGAAAATTAGACATTCAGATACTTGGAATTTTCTAAATTCATCCCAAAAATTGCATCTTTCATATAGAAAAATTATTGTTTACAATTATATCATGTTGCTGTTCTCACAATATACAGATTGACAAATTTACAATCTCTTCATTATTATCTGCTCCCTCCGTCCGGAATTATTATCACCATAAGGATTTTCAGAATGAACTAAAATCAGTTCATTTTGGAAAACATTATGGCGATAATAATTCCGGACGGAGGGAGTAAGCTTTTTCTCTTGTATCAAATTCGATCAGCAGACTATAATAGAAGACAAATAAAGTTAAGTTTATGCCATAAACTGAATAACAGCAAATAAACGGGTGCAGTAAAGCAGCCAGATTTACCAAACTATTCCTGAAACAAATCAGCAGGCAAGAAGCAGAAGAATAGAAAAATATTCAAAACAATAAAGAAAGCATAAAAATTAAACTCCCCCTGAGCTGATTGTAGAAATTTAAACCCTACTAGACCTACATTATCCTCTATCGCATCAAAGCTTACAACATCCCTTTTTTGGAAAATTTACTATTTTACCACTCCTAAAAGACTCAAATGCAAAAGTCAACTTCAAAAAATACTTATCACCGAAAAACCGAAGTGACAGAAATTAACCACCAATGCACTATAAAACGAAAACCCATTTACAACCCCTTTTTCCAATACGACCCTTGCATCAGCAAAGAATTGCCAATATTTAACACTAAATATTTATTTATAGTTTATTTCATTCCATTTCCATCACATCAAATGGTTTGACTATGATCACACTAAGTTTACAACTGTGCCAAATATTGAAGTAACAACATGACAGAACAAAGAATTTGGTATTTAAAGCAATTTTATTACATAAGGACCAATTTTATTTCACTAAGTTAAATTGAAAAAATACTTATCACCGCAAAACCAAAGAGACAGAAATTAACCACCAATGCACTATAAAATAAAACCCCATTTACAACCGCTTTTTCCAATACAACCTTGCATCAGCAAAGAATTGCCAATATTTAACACTAAATATTTATTTATAGTTTATTTCATTCCATTTCCATCACATCAAATGGTTTGACTATGATCACACTAAGTTTACAACTGTGCCAAATATTGAAGTAACAACATGACAGAACAAAGAATTTGGTATTTAAAGCAATTTTATTACATAAGGACCAATTTTATTTCACTAAGTTAAATTGAAAAAATACTTATCACCGCAAAACCAAAGAGACAGAAATTAACCACCAATGCACTATAAAATAAAACCCCATTTACAACCGCTTTTTCCAATACAACCTTGCATCAGCAAAGAATTGCCAATATTTAACACTAAATATTTATTTATAGTTTATTTCATTCCATTTCCATCACATCAAATGGTTTGACTATGATCACACTAAGTTTACAACTGTGCCAAATATTGAAGTAACAACATGACAGAACAAAGAATTTGGTATTTAAAGCAATTTTATTACATAAGGACCAATTTTATTTCACTAAGTTAAATTGAAAAAATACTTATCACCGCAAAACCAAAGAGACAGAAATTAACCACCAATGCACTATAAAATAAAACCCCATTTACAACCGCTTTTTCCAATACAACCTTGCATCAGCAAAGAATTGCCAATATTTAACACTAAATATTTATTTATAGTTTATTTCATTCCGTTTTCATCACATCAAATGGTTTGACTACGATCACCACTAAGTTTACAACTGTCCCAAATATTTAAGTAACAACATGACAGAACAACCAATTTGGTATTTAAAGCAATTTTATTACATAAGGACCACTTTGACGACTGTCAATATGATGGAATCACTTACTCAGCTAACACCATCTTGTAAATAAATCATGTCACTGTCAAGAAAAGCGTCATACCTGCTTTATCTTATCCCAGTAGGACAATCGCACTTCTCTCTCCAACACTTCTTGCACAAAGACCCTTTGAGGAGCCCACTTTGGAAGATCCAAGACATATGACCATTCTTCCCAAGGCCAAACGAACTGAAAGTTCGATCTGAAAAAATCATTATAACTAATCAAAGGAAATCACTGTGCCAGGAAAAATACCAGTGGAAACCACGTTTTCAAATATACACATAACACAATAACAGATGAACACATAGGCCTACAAAAGAAGGAAATACTTGCCCAATCCATTCACACAAGTGTTCGCAAATGTTATGAATACTTGGTTAAATTCCAAATCAAATTTGTCCTTTTCAAAGAAAACATAAAAATATTCAATATTAAAGAGAGCTGACACAAGGTAATTAGCTATTAATTTCCAGTAGAAAATAACAAAGAACTAGTAATATTACATATTCAATTTAATTACTAAAACAGAAGCACTTTCCAGGCAAAAACCTTCGTATCAACATCTAAAGTTCACTTTGTAAACAAAACATAAAACATGTCATTATCCATTATTATGCTGGAAAGTTTAGAGACAAAAAGGATTAAGTCTGTAACGCCAGGAAAGTAACTTGAGGTGGCTGAAGCAAAATGAAAACTAGTTAACATCAAATCATTTTCACTATCCAAAATAACATCATTTAAAGCCCAAGTATTAAACAATCAAAGAATAGATGTATTTCACCCACTGACAAAACATGCATCAAGCAAACTGCATAAACTAAAAATTGCCACTTCAACACTTACAAATGATGGGAAAACCAGAGTACAAGACGGGTCCGGCACTCCATATCCATGTCCGAAATCTTTTCAAAGAGAGAACGAACAGCTCCAGCCACTACAGCAGGGAATGCTCCTGGAAGGGCCTAGGGAGCCAATATTCACATAATGAGAAATTATCAACATTATAAACATTCACAAATATTTCATTAATAATAATACAGTAAGCAAACACAAGAAAGACATAATTCAGTACCAATCTAGATTAAACTAAAAGTCATTCATAAAGTCGAAGAACACAAAGCAAATAGCCCATGTAACAAAGAAATTGTGTCACATACTACAAGCAGACATCAATAAGACAAAAACATCAAATGCCTACAGCCCACTAACACACTAAATACTTGTAAATGTTTCAGGTTCTTTCAAAATTGGAGAAAAGGAATATGTAGATTTTAAGGTCTGTGCTTTATTTGCCCAATCCAATGACTTCAGTAAATCCTCCCTCCTCTCCCATTCTTCAAGCAATTAAATAAGGCCCCAGCTTTGCATATATATACATACAGATCGGATAGTTTCTAAGCATAAAGGTTTATATAATAGCAAAGAAAGAGGAAATCATCCCAAGATGAACATCTACATCTATAACGTCCATCCCAAAACTGAAAGATGTTTTTTGCCAGCCCACTCTAATGGTTTCCCATCTCGGTTTAGGTGCCTACATCGGTTGGCCTAAATAAGAGACCACAAAGAAACAAAATAAGCAACGTCCACTATGAGTACACTAATTTCACGTATGAAATCAAATGTCTTATGTTTTTGACACTAGTAGAACAGTATTACTATGACAATACAGTTGCCAAGATGGATTAAAACTATAACCTTTATCAAATTTCTGTTATATAAAAACAAAAATTAAGGTAGAATATTATATCAGCATGACCAGGTGGTGATCCCGGATAAAAAAAATGTGAACCAGGTTGGGGGAGAAAGCAACCAACACTGAGCAGTCACTGGCGACCAGACTGATGGAAACAGAACCAGAGAGCAGTCACCAACGGACTGTGGCGGGTGCAGGATGTTGGATTTTAAACCCCGTTGGAGGACCACAGATGTAAGAAAACCTGAGAAATCAATGCAAGAGAAAACACAAACAAGCACAACCAGCAATTTGGTGTAGTTTAGAGGCGGAACAGAGGGCAACGGAGATGGATCTACAGAGACAAGATAGGGGCCTCTCACAGCTGCCAGATCATTTTATTACATGAGTGTTTAATACTGCGTTCTGTCATGGTAGCAGAACACTGAATAGAGGACTGAATTACATAACATTGTTGATCCTTATATAGAGATCAGATATCCTCATACAAGGGAAGAATTTAAACGGGAAATCACATGAGAAATAAGTTACCAAAATTTTATTCCAATAGCCTGTATAATCTAAAAGACTAATACCAAAAACTTAAGAAAATCTATGAGCAAATATGCCCTAACAAAACCAACCAATTCTAACTCGTAAATAAATATCAACACACAAAAAGTAATCGCGCACCAGCAAATTGAATTTCTGTGGGCGCACGCACACTGCGACATTGGATTTTCACCCAGTGGCGAATTAAAAGGGGTAGTAGGTGGATTTAAATATTTCATGAATTGAATGGGCAGTCTATTTAAATCGGACAGATCACAAGATACAGCACATGGGCGAGTCTGCATTAAGATGGAGACAATCACCCTTCAAAATAATCATAATCATATAATCATAATCAAGTAGCGCTTTTTCCCAACTATTTGGGGTTGGCGACATGGATCTTACTCCTCCATTCAGGCCTGTTTTGAGCTACCTCTTTTGTAAGAGATAATAAAGGAAAATATTTTTTTATTAACTCCATCCAAGTTCTCTTAGGTCTCCATCTCCCTCTTTTGGCATCATTTACATGCATCCCTTCTAATCTTCTCACACTAATCTTCTCACAGGGGCATCTATTGGTCTTCTTTGCATATGCCCATAGCAACGTAACCTACATTCCCTTAGCATCTCCCCTAAAGAAGCTACTCCTAAACTCTTACGAATATATTCATTTCTAATACTATCTTTTCTAGTTATCCCACTCATCTACATTAGCATTCTCATTTCAGCTACATTCAACTAATCTATATGACTTCTCTTTAGTGCCCCACACTCTGCTCCATAGAGTATTGCAGGCCTAATGTCCGTCCAATAGAACTTGTCTTTAGGCCTTTTTGGAACATGCCTATCACACAACAGTCCCGAGGCTGCCCTCCACTTTACCCACCCTGCATTTATCCTATACACCATCACTATCAATATCCCTTTTTTTTATGGATAATGGATCCTAAGTAATGGAATTAATCACACCTAGGCACTTCTTGTCCATCTATTTCAACTAAGGTTGTACCTATAATTCTACCTTCCTTAAAAGTAAATTCCATGCCATCTATCTTACTCTTACTTATTTTGAAACCTTTTGATTCTAGAGCTTCCCTCCATAATTGTAATTTCACATTCAAACCTAGTGAATGATAGCAAATATAAACTTCTACTTTCACATATAGTAGACTATAGCTTGCCATAGATAAAAAGGGAAGAAGTTAAGTAAACAAAAGGAAGCAATCTGGCATTAAGGAGCAAACTATCGCCCTTCAAAATAATAGCAAATACAAACTTCTACTTTCACATATAATAGACTAAAGCTGGTCATAAAGGAAAAGGGAAGGTGTCAAGGAAAAAAGGAAGCAATCTGGCATTAAGGTGGAGACAATCGGCCTTCAAAATAATAGCAAATATAAACTTCTGCTTGCACATATAGTAGACTATAGCTTGCCATAGATAAAAAGGGAAGGAGTTAAGTAAAAAAAGGAAGCAATCTGGCATTAATGTTCAGACTATCACCCTTCAAAATAATAGCAAATACAAACTTCTGCTTTCACATATAGTAAACTAAAGCTGGTCAAAGGGAAGGTGTCGAGGAAAAAAAAAGGAAACAATCTGGCTGAGATAATATTAACCTGGCTATACACAAAAACACAAACACACACAAAAGCCACATCCCAACATTTATATTAAAATATTGTTGAGAATTCTCTTGTGATATTAGAATTTTGAGAGTGGGATGAATAGTGGAGAGAAGAACCATTCAGGCTACATACACAAAAGAAACATCTCAACACTCAAAACAAAACTTTAGTTGAGAATTCACTCGTCATGAAATAAGAATTTCATAAAAAAAAGTGAATCTATTTGCAAAAAATAAGACAGCTACTATGATAAGGAGCCACCAAGAATAGAAAAATCAGTGTCATAGCACACAAAGGTTTCCAGTGAAATTCGGATATGGTTTATCTATTGGCATTACCAGTGCCATACACAGAGTAAAGCGACATCAAATGTTAAAGCGATAGAAATCGAAAATTGCACATATTATCTGACAAGAATAGAATGAAAGAAAGCCCTTAAATATTCCCTAGAACCCATAAAAAATAAATCAGTAAAGTAATTGAGCAAATACATCCATATGGCCCAATCACTATTACCATTGGGTTTCAAATGCCATCAAGACTTACATCTACCAAATAATTGATACAACGAAACAAATATGTAACCATTATATAACCAGTTAAAAGTTATTAAAAACCAATCAGACAAATAACATCTACAGAGATTCTCCAAGCTATATGGAGTCTGCAACAAAACTTTGAAAAAAAAATTAATAAAAAAAGTAATAAATTTCTATATGATGTAATAATTTGTACGCAGCAAGTACTTCATAAAGTCGAAGTTAACAAATTAAAGATAAGATGAAGAAATCATAATCATCAATATGGAGCATTTGAAAAAGAGGAAAGTTCACTAAAAATTACACAAGAGAAACAATCTGGTGAAGATTCGTCAACAGCAATTATTTTTTATAAAAAGGTCCCCTAACAAAATCCCTTTAAACTTTCCTATATCAACATTTTGTATAAATAAAAGGGAAAAGTTTAAATGAGATCGCTCTCATAGCTTATATGAGGCCAATTCAATTTGTAGCCGTTGGATCTTGATTTGACGGCTACAAACAGCTACAATAAACTCACTTACCCACTGATGTGACGCACTCACCTACCTACTTAATCGATACCCACCCACTTATCGGAATCTAATGACCTAAAAGATTGGCCTCATGCTCCTTATATGAGAACGATCTCATGTAAACCGTTCTCTAAATAAAAATCCTTAACTAAGATTGCCCTCAAAATTTTTCGACGCCAACCTCCCCGCGAGATCTCAGCGATATGGCATTTGATAAATATAGACAAAAAGATTTCAACTACAAAATTATAATTATTGGTTGAATGTACTCACTAAATTTGAGCTCTATTATGAATATTGTCCATGAAAAAAATAAACAGGTATCCCATACTATTCCATTCCACAAAACAGTTTTTTATCTCACATGTTCACCATATATAGAGATCCCACACTTGTCCCAAATTGTTTACGAGACAGGTCTAACATGTTCACCACAGATAGAATCCCATGCTTATGAGTTGGATTGTTTCTAAGAGTCAAAGCATAGCCTTGCAGCTTTTCATGTAGCAAATTTTATATCAAGAAGGTGAAGAAGGGTCACGAAAGCATATCAAACAGAATAACATTCAGTACTCGTACAGCCAATACATCTCAAAGGGCCCTAGCATTTGGAGTGGAACATGGAGAATACACTTCTCCAACATTTCACAAGAACACAATAAAGAGATCATAACGTACCTAATTTCAAAGCTAACAAAAAGGTCATCAAAGCCCAGTCAGTTACAAAATCATACAAGGGCATGAAATGAGAAAAACCACACAAATAACTACACCAGTATTAGTGGTACCTTGCAAAGGTCGATAATGACCAATGTGTAGTAAATTAATTTGAATGGTGGCTGCGGTAATAAGAGTAGCTGCAGATGAAAGAGATTTCAGTAATTCTATGAAGCTAATGCTTTAATAAAACTGAAAAAAAACTATCAGTAACTTTTACAATAAAAACTATTTGTATTGCAACAGTCACCATCACTCAAAAGTACACTTCCAGTGGCAGAAATCACACTTCCCTGCTATGCTACATAATAAACACCCTTGGACAGTTAAACCCATGCGTCCTTTTGCGTATAGTCAAATAAAGATAGAACGAGTTAGCACCAAAGTAATCCAATCAGATCACTTAACAGACAACAATGAGGCTTTACATCTGTGTCAAGTATAATCACGGATAATAAACCTGAAGCTGAATAGACCATTCTACACGCAGCACATATAGTGAAAAAAAGCAGTCTCTGCCAAGTTTCAGCATTTTTTTACAAGCTATATAATGGATTCTTGTCTTGCCAAAATTGTAGTGTCAACAAATTGTTTTTGCTGATCATTTTCCGCTTGTCTATAGTTTATTTAGTTTGCTATTATTTCCTTCTAGCTAAACTTGAAAATTTATTGCTCCACGATGCCATTTGATTATATTATATGTACCACGTTAAATAAAAACTACAAATTGCAAAATAGTGTGCCTAACCTAATGATATATATTTTAGTTATAGTACACATGCCAATTTAGTAAGGAGCTTCCTGCAATGTCTCACAAGATAAAAAAAAAGCAAGCTTCTGATTCTTCAAAGAGCCATTCAAAACGCTTGCCGCCGTACTCATGCATTTTCAATAGGCATCTTATACATGCTTCGAGATATATAGAGAAGTAAAGAAAGTTTCTCGGGAAGATTCTCTGTTGCCCAAAATATTAATCGGCATTCTATCATGTTAGAGCCAAAAAGGTAAAAAGAGTTGCATGAATTTAATAGTTTTTTCCACGGTTACCTTTTTCAACTTCAAAAGCATATTTTCCACCAATACCATTCGTCTAGAAATTATTACATCCGGTCAAACAAGGATAGAAGTCCTCCTTGCGTTCCCTAACCCTAACAGTTACCTTGCAAATAATGCCTCTTATCTGGCGATTTAAAGCCTGTCAATTTATCTGGCATGTTACGTCCTGTGACTCTGGATGAAAAAGTAAAGTAGAAAACGAGATTTACATTTACCCTTAACATGTACCATCGTCTTCAATGAATGCTCCCGTAGAAGTGAAGGTGGAGATTTTTATCTGAGTTGAGCATTATTACCATTGAGGACTCTTCAAGGAGCTCAACTACCAACTCTACCTAGAAGGGCACTCCGCCAGAAAAAATCCTATCTTCCCCTCACTCCTGCCCTCATTTTCTCTCACCCCTACCTCATTATATTTTTTATGACCTCAAGAATTCTCAAAAATATCTTAATTTTGGAAAACCGAGATTGCAAACCTTTGATGAAACTGAGTGGGCTCCAAATATGTGATTATTTGTCAATCGCCACTGACCATGAGCTAATCAGAGAATTGGGTGGACCGCGGTATTAAGTTGCTCTATTAGCTCACAAGATGGAGTTGCTCAATATAATATTTTCCATTCTACACACACATACATATACATCAAAAATACAAAGTATTGGACCTACTAAGAAGCCAACTATCATAAAGACCCATTAAAAGTAACCAACATCATTTAATGCTAAGGTATTGGATTAACTTTCATTGACAACAAAGGACATGGAAGTTTATTAAACGTGCCATACTTATAATCACTGAAAACGAGCATGTGACCACCATAACATTGAACGATATAATGATAATTACCTGGGAAAATATAGTTTCTGCCATCAAATACTCATATCTGAAGGGTACAGGCAGACTAGCCATGTATGAAGCACATTCCTTACGACTAGCCTTGCAAAGAAAAGAAAAGAAGACAGGACTTAATTGAGCAGCTTTCACAAGGAGACGAAGAAAACATTAAATAGATGTGCCAAATAAATCTTGTCTATGTTAGTGTCAGATAAACAAGACCTATTAAACCCAGAAACATGTTAGCTCAAATTAATTGACCTCAGAATCCACATCCATGGTTCAAGCACACAGGAACATATTTTATAGCATACGTAAAAGGTAAGTACAAATTATGCACACCCATCTGACATAGATCTCTGACTACATAATTAAGAACAGGAAGTAACTGCAAAGAGGACTACATACTAACCAGCCATTGAAGAAAAGAAGCACATCCAGTAGATACTCCTCAATAACAAAACGGTCAATTGGTTGCATCTCTTGCTGGATCAAAAATAAAGATGCAACATTAATAATTTGGTACACAATAGTACAAATGCTCTCATCCTGAAATAATGACAATTGAAGCAACACCAACTCAGAATCTTAGCAAATGCTAACATAAAATTCGTGAAATAGAGATCAAGGAAAGTTGCTCCAAAAGAAACAGTATAGGACCTGTTTATCTAACTAATTACATGTATTAAAATTTTCAAGAAGTTTGTCACCACAGTTAAGTGACAATAATTAGGTAAAGCATGTATTACAAACATGTTCTTCTTGTCCTTCATCCCTGCCTCCATGAAATTCTGGGTATCTTTCTCAATTGGCTATTGTTTCCACTTTCCAGACTACTCTGCTTATGCTGAAACCATCATAAATGGCTCTTTCAAGTCCCAAACCTTCTCACTTATTCTTAATTTCTAGCCATCTCTAAACTCTCTCCGATGTTATCACAATCTACAAGCCATTGATCAAATTTTATCAAGATGGCTTATTTCTTAGCAAACATTTAGATCCACAAAGATGGCAAGTTTTTTAGTTATACCGTGAAACATCCCTTGAATTTCAGTGGAATGTGTATGACAAATAAAAATATCATCAATAAAACCAATGATTCTCAAATTAGACAACCAGAGAAATAGCCTTAATAAGACCAAGAAAACAAAGAGAGAAAAAACTCATAAAGTTGTTGTGTAAGTCCTCTCAATGTCGCAACTAAGAAACCCTTGTCAGATAATTTTTTGGATCTTGGCCACACGAGCCCAAAAAGAAAGGTTTGCAAGAGGTTTCAGACTTGGAGGAAACTCGGAGAGATCGGAAACTTGGTAAAGATCAATTCAACATCATTACTGTTAGAGGAATATTGTGATAAAGCTAGGTTTTTGTGGAGACGAATAAGCATTCTATGATCAATTGATGAAGCCAGAATAGAGAACAAAGGTCGACCAGCCTCTAAATAGGCTTAGGGTCACTAAGAAATGACAAAAGACACAATTGCCCTTCACATAAGTGAGAGCTCAATGACTAAAAACATCATATGAGCAAATACCGCTCTAGCACTTACCTCCAAAAACAAAGATAATGTCAGTGACTGAACTTGATACCCTAATGAGAAACATAACTTTAAAAATGTCATAGGAGTTTATTCCATCATAATTACACAGGTCCTAGTCCATAAAAATAATGTTAACTATACTCCTTGATTGCACTTTTTGCTAAATAGTTCGGCCATACGCATCTTTCTCAATTTGTAATGGTCATAAAAGTGCACAATCTCTGTCTCTGTGCCTTCATTGGGACGCAAGACCAGGCAAAAAGACTTTTGCACTATTTCAGCGAGAGATAAGTAAGAGGCAGAAGTTATCAATGCTGAGACCTGTATCATTAGGTTTACTCGTGCTTGGGTCATGTATCACATTACATTTCCTACTTAATTAACGGCATTATCTTCATGCATTCTCCATTATAGGTAGTTATCATCTATACTACTTGTGGTGGGTACCACGTTAGGCTGGTTTCACAAAGCAGCGAGCACCTTCCTCTGTAAAATGGAAAGATAATGCGCCAGTGCAAGTTGGGTCCATCACAGCTCTTCAAAACCACCTTTAGAAAGAGAATCTTACTACTTAATCAATGTCTATGTTACATTTTCATGACCCTCCCTCCCTCTTCCTCTCCCTCTCTCTCACCTCAACCTTATCATATCAATGGTATAAGTTAACACAAAAGTGTCTCTCGTTCAAAGCAAAGGGCTGTAAGCCATATTTATAGTGCAAGATTTTTTATTAAAGACCTTAATTTCTAATCAAAACTAGGACATATAAAGTAAACTAGGAAACATCTAAACTAGAAACATAAATCCAACTCAAAGTAGAATTAACTCAATCCAATAAGATCCAAAACTAAGTAGATCGCACGACCAAAAACCTACTGATGAAAAAGCCATGATACAACTTAAGCGCCATCAGATTTGACACAAAGATACCGAGGTACCCACAAGAAAATGCATTAATAGAACACATGATGGACACGGTCTAAAAAATGTGCAGCAGGAAGATGTTAAATATAGGGTACATAGATGCAGCAGGAAGAGCTTAACACATTGTCCATTCATATCAAATTACCTCAGATTTGCTTGCAGGAAAAAGATAAAGTCTGTGAAACCTTTGCATATACTTCGACTCTGCTTGATATTTTTGTTTGCCACTGGTGATGCTGGATGAAGATGGAGAATCAAATTGCTCAGGACAACTAAATGGACCCAAGTTGTGAGATGTTCCAGCGACCAATTGTGCTTCAAAGGAAAGATGCGGTTTTGGGACTGGCATATAATCAATTCATACATTATATGTTGGATATGCTGCAAAGGTAAGATAACTAGCTACTACAAATAAATGAATCTTTGGAAAATAAATTGCTCAACATTTAAAATGTTAACAAAAAAGAGAAAGTGAGCCCCAGCTTTTCCCCAAAATCAAGAACTCAATAAGAATTCTCAAAATTATTATTAGTTTAGATTGCTGATCTGATGATGGTTTTGTAACTCCATCCATTTTTTGGATGAAAGAGTGGAGGGGGGAGTGTAGATTAGGGACAACTTACTACTCATTAAATCTTTCCTAAACTCAATAATTTTTCATTTACTAAATTAAAATTAGACAATGCCTTTACACTTAAAAATAGAGATGTAAATGAGTCTCTAATAATAATCCTAAAGCCCACTAACCAGAGATTCGCTAATGATGGAATTACCCCTATTATTAACTTAAGAAAATCCTAAACCAACCTTGAAGGTGAACCCAACCCTTAAGCGACTCATAACATTATTCCACATGCAATCGTAAAGACTTCAAAAAATAATCATATCTTAGCGAGAAAAACCCTCAACTAAATAACTTTTTAATGAAGATATAATATAAAATCAGAAATGTATTTTTTCCGAAAGAAATTTATCACCTACAAAATCTTTTCCATCAGGAAAACTATAAATACACTGGAAAAAAGGACTTAAAATAGGCAGTGGTAAAGAAATGGTGAGCAGCATAATCTAAATTGATAAACACAACAAGCTTCACATCTCAATTGATCATGTAAAAAACATAAAATAATTAAGAACGAATTACTCAGTTCTTGTGCATAAACACAACAAGCTTGCATACCACTATCGACTTTCCAACCATCGTTGGATAAATTTTGTATGCGTCCCCAGAGATCTTCCAAGAACTCCTAATAAGAATTAGTCTATCAGAAATATAAAAAATCAAGGAAGCATCTTAACAAGAGAACATCACAACAACCCAAGCATCTTCACTTCTCTACCAAATGATGCAAACAATGATAATCGATGTAACAAAACAGAGCATGATATTCACTTAGAAAAGATGAAGTGGGGATAAGTCACATGGAAATCACATGCAGACCTCAGAATGTTCTTTATTGTTTTCCTCTGCAAAAGCAAATGCGGAGAAGTCACCTCCATAAGAACGCTTTCGAATGCTCATATAGGCTTCCACACCAGCCATAACCCTCTCGAATTCTTCAGGAGTTTGCTGGCCACAAATGGGAATAAAATAGTTGAGGGTTAACTACTAAATAAGTGATCAACAAATGCAGGCAATGAATAAAGCACATAACATCACTCCCTGCTAGCCATTACCAAACATTAAAACAAACCAATAGCATTGTTTAAAAAAACAAACAATAGAATGTATCGATTTTCTATATCATCATCAACATCATACGCCTTATCCCAGCTATCTGGGGTCGGCGGCATGGATTATATACCGCGTTTGACTCTTATCGCAATCAAAATGGTACAAAATCCATACAAAGAAACATAGTGGCAAGTTTTTACGCCACTATAATAAAAAAAATTCAAACATTCTCATACAAGAAAAAACATTGTTCAATTTGATATACATAGCTCAAATATTGCATGCCTAGACAAAACTACTATTTCAATAAGAGTATATTAATAAGACAAACATACTTTGTCTCATATTAAGTGTCACCAAATCATAATCATAGTCAAGTAGCGCATTTTGCCAACAATTTGGGGTCGGCGACATGGATCTTATGCCACCATTCTAGCCTGTTTGGTGTCATCTCTTTTGTAAGAGAAAGCACAGACATACCCTTTCTTACTAATTCCATCCAAGTTCTCTTAGGCCTTCCTCTCCTATCTTGGAACCATTTACATGCATCCCTTCTAATCTTCCAAAGCATCTATTGGTCTTCTGTGCACGTGCCCATACCAACACAACCTACACTCCTTAAGCTTCTCCCCTAAAGGTGCTACCCCTAAATTCTCACCGACATACTCATTCTTAATCTTATCACTCCTAGTTATCCCACACATCCACCTTAGCATTCTCATTTCAGCTACTTACAATTTATCTGACTTTTCTTTGGAGCCCAACACTCCTGCTCCATAGAGTACTGCAGGTCTAATAGCTGTCCTATACAATTTGTCTTTAAGCCTATTTGGAGCGAACTTATCACATAGAACTCCAGAAGCTGCCTCCACTTTACCCACCCTACGTTTATCCAATGCACCACATCACTATCAATATCCCCTCTTGTGGATAATGGATCCTAAATAACGAAATTACCCGTACTTTGACACTTCATGCCCATCTATTTCAACTAAAGTTCTATTTATAGTTCTACCTTCCTTAAAATTAAGTATCTAATGTGTCACCAAATAGGATACTTAATATGGGACAGAGGCAGTATCTTTATGGTAACTCCTGAAGAAAGTGTTCATAAGCAAGTAAAAAATTATTAGAATAGACAGACACATTGAAAAATTGTTAACTTTAATATAAACAGTTAATAAAATAGCTATAATATCACGTGACAGGAACAAAGTTGCTACCTCAATCAGCTCTGCCCCACCCCAAGGAAGGCAGGATAAAATGCAAGTGACATAAAAATCCCCCTGCGCTTGCCAACAAGGATTTCCACGTTCCTCATCTACAATTGTGGCAGCAGATGATAGCAATGTATCGAAGACTTCCACAATTGACCCTGGTAGAAGAACTTTGCTGCAAACCTAGAGATCGAAAAATAAAAACAAAACCAGATGCAACTCAAAGACTAGCTGCACTAATTCCACCCAGAAACACAGAACAACTTCAGCAAAGAGTATTTAGCTACCATTAAGAAGATTTAATTTCGGTGTTGAAAGGGGGTCACTAACTGAATGACTAATACAAGACAACCAAAATTCATTTTCATCAACTTGATTAAACATCATGAAATAATCACTTGTTGCATGTTGTGTTCGTAATAGCAGAGAGACAAGGAAACGTAGCATGGAGTTATAGAAATGGCAGACACAAGATGCCTCGTGCCTGGCCACAAGGAGTCAAATATAACCTGCTCACCATTTGAGAGGTCAGAAACTTAGAATTCAATATCCATGGTGCAATTGGGATTCTGGATTATTAAAAATGAAATAAGGTAAAAGCAAGTATATAAATCTTGCCAATCAAGCCAATTTGGCAAGATGACAACAAATTATTCGCAAAAGTTGGGTGTATATGTAAGCTGGCAACCAAAGTCGCAAGGGTGGAACTAGCCACCCCAGGGAAAATGCAAATTACTACCACATCAAGAACCTAAAAGCCAAGGCACCTAAATATATAAAAGTTTCAGAAAGATATTCAGTTAAGAAGCTCGTCTACCAGTGCTGTCATAAACCTCATCAATATACGAATCCTGTTACAGTTCCCGGAATCTAGGGCATCCTGCAACAAAACCAATAAATGCAAGAAAATTCAGTTATTAAACAAACAAGAACGTGAAAAAAAATGCACCATAAAACAGATTCAGTATCAAGAAAATGGGTATCCCACTGTAAACCACATTAGACCTATATTTATGTATGTTTATGTAACAAAAATAACACAAGCGGACTAATAGTACACAAGTATTTGACATATATTACCGAGGAATGGAATCTTACAAGATCTGACCGAGAGATCTTGACTGAAAATCAAGATTAAAGAGGTTTAAGAGACATCCCACTAGCTTGGAGTGAACTCGCCAAAAACACATTTTTCCTCGTCATTAATTTACTCAGGTCGCAGCAAGACCAGCAAGATCATAACGCTTCAGACACTGCAGCTGCTGCTACATCAAGTAGCATCAATTGCCACAGACGTTACATTTCTGCAGGACTGTCTGAAGCAGTTGCTGGAGTGCCACCATGAACATTAAAATATATATGAATATGCATTTCCCCATGTAAACCACATTAGACAGGTAGTTACACAAGTTATGACATTGGAGCAAGGAAAACAATTTTGTGAGATCACCACCTTTTTCCTCCTATATAATATATTTGACCGCACCAAGACCAACAAGATCAGGTTTCTTGGGCAGCTTCTGGATGCTGCTGATGCAGCTGCTACATCTGATAAATCAGACAGTTGCAGATGCTACTGCTTGTGCAGGAGCAAACTCAGATGCAGCCAAAAAAAGAAAAAGAAATTGCAAATACGAATACATCAAAGCAGAGGAAAATTTCAAAGATATCCATCAATATCTTTTCTCTAGTCTCTCTAGCACTCCTCTAATCCTTCATCTTTATCCAACTGGAACGAGATCGAATTGTGAGATTGCAATCCTTGTATCTATAACTACAACAATAATGATATCTACCTCTATACTATTACTATAATTATATATATATATATATATATATATCTATATATATATATATATCTATATATATATATATATCTATATATATATATATATACATCTGGAAGGGTGCCAATAATAATAATTCCGTGGATTACCCTTAATTAAGTGGGATCCTATTAATCATATCATGAAAAAACAAGATCACATTGACCTCCTACAATTCCGGTAGAGAGAATTCCAAGCCTACAATTTCGAGGGTATCAAAATTTCTTAAAATAAAAATCACACGTAATCTTTTTTTAAATCACAATAAGCAGGTACTCAGCTAATTTGATTTCTTAACATGAGAAGTACTACTCTCTCTCTCTCAATTAAGTGAGCACGGAAATCAAGTAGGATACTATTGACCATATCAGAAAAGAAAGAAACCATTGTCCTACAATTTTGGTAGCAATAAAGAATTCCAATCCTTCACTTTCGAGGGTATTGAAATGAGGGAGAGAGTCTCTCTTTATTATTAAAAAAATCACATAATCTTTTCTGAAATTACAAGCATGCACTCAGCTAATTTGGTTTCTTAACATGGTACGTATAAACTTTCTCCCTCACTCAAGTGAGCAGTTAACAAATACAACTGAAAATAAACCAAAATTGAAAAATCTCTTGATATAGCTAAAAAAATATTAAGCTCTCAATATCAAATCATAAAATATATATATCCAGTCATCAAATATAGATAGGATAGACTCCCTATTGAGTCAATAGACCCTCTACAGGTTCAGCGACAACATCCTAATATGAAAACGTTATTTATTAATCTAAAAGCAATTAAGAATGCAGATTACAGGGTACCTATCCCCATATATTCAACAAACAGGATCGTAGTAAGTAGGACCCTATACTTTCTTTATCACATACTTTTATTTGGTAAGGTCTAAGATCTCCCCCAACTGAAACATGTCCATGTTACTATGTGACCCTGTATATGCTTCCAAGCATGGAAACTATGTACTCCCTCATCCAAAAACTTCTGGCAGCATTTAAAAATGAGTTAAATTAATTGGCCTGTAGGGCCCACCAAATTTCAAGCCTCCACTTACCCCTGCGCATGGACGTTCATGAACACCTATTAGCCTGTAGGGCAAAGGGCAAATCCAGTCACCTAAAAGTGGATCTACAATGTCTCAAATGCTGCCAGTATTTTTTGGACGGAGGGAGTACGATTTTATCTAAAGGTTATGCAATAATTTAGTATTTTAGGGTAATTTGTTTTTTCTTAGTAATCAAGCTGAAGACAATGAAAAATCAGCATTTCGAAAATAATGAAATTACAAGATCAATATGGCACCGTTAATGTGTAGTGCCCATCTTGTGAAAACAAGATGGTGATGGGTTTGAAAGAGAGCCCCTATGCCAGACTCCATAAAAGAAGCATTTTCTAGAAAACAAAAATTTGGAACATCCTTTCTAATTAAAGTCTAATCTCCGCATCCATTCACACGTGCATTTTGCACATGCCACTTACTAGTTCATCTATAGAAACAGGAATATAAGCTAGAACTTTGGATTTCTGACCAAATTCATATCTACCATATATGCCTAGGTTAGATATTAATTTTTTGTTCAAATCCTGTATGCCTTCTTTAAACCACTTAGGATCGTTTATTAGCTACGCATAATAGGAGTTGACAAGGTGGAGCCGTGGAGTTTCTACAAGGAGAGTGGGTCCCACTGCAATTAGCTAACAATAGTTATAATGTTTCGTAAAATCCTTATATCAAGCGCATGTGGGGGTACTATATTACATCGGAGTTTCTAATAAACATGTTATGTTGGAGTTAAAAAGATAGAATTGTTATGAGGGGAGTGGGGTTCACTTCCAGTACCCATTTGGAGTACTAATGTATTTTAGAATCCCTAATCAAAGGATGTGGGGGTATATATATTAGGAGTCTTACACCTCCATCATGCCTTCTATGAAATCCCTATATCAAAGGGAAAGCATCTTTGGGGTTGCATTAAGAGCCCTATATATCCATGGCTTCTATATGATCCCTATGTCAGTGAAGTTATGCCAAAAAAAATACCCACAAACAAAGTCTTTGGATAGGGTCAAATGCATGGTTCATAATCTCAGTTCCGGTCTCATCTCGATCACCCAAGAGGAGAGATCTCGGAGAGATTATGTAATGTGTTCTTACCATCTCAGTTACCTTAAGAAAGGTTTTTCACATATAATTTTGACAACTTAAGTATAAATCTACGTATACAAACACTAATTACTCTAAAACAAATATAAGTTCATGCAAACAGAGATACAGTCATACATCAAGTGGAAACTTTGAGAAGATAGATCTATATAACTAGGAAAAAAATAGGAACTAGAGCGACGCGGGTCAGCTCCATATAGAGCATGATGCGAATCTGCATACATGGAATCTAGGTTTTTTTTTCTGTGCTGAGATTTACGAAATCACATCGAGATGTGCAAGATCTCTCCGAGATCATGCAAAATTGAAAATACTCAACACAATGGTTTCGTGCCTCGCTATTTAAATCGAGACCAAGAACCGGGCGAGATGTCGTGGAGATTGCGAACCATGTAACACTAAAAAATAACACTAAAAAGCTTACAAGTACACTAAAAAATCTTGTTTAGAAAGAAGAAAATGGGAAAATACAAATTTCTGTATTGCACAACTAGCATTAGAGAAACAATATATCCTACGACGCTAATATAAAATAAAAAAATAGATTTCATCTTAGATACGAATCGAGTAATTAAAAACTTTATTAAGGTAGAAGTCACATCAACCAAAGAGTGGCAGTGAAAATTGAGATATCAATGGAAAAAAGGTCACAATAATATTTTCATGACACACACCACAATACAAAAGATAGAGGAGGCAGCATATCACTCATGAATTATCATAATACTGAAAGTGGCAAATAAAGAAAAGAAGCAAGCCGACAAGGCAATTGAAAATCTACCTGACATTTTATTGATAAAAAAAATATTTTACTAAAACAAGCAAACAATGTTAAGACTCCGGTTCCTCATTTGCCTTTGTTCTTAACCATAAAATATGTATGCTTGCATCTTCTTCACCAGGAGATATGGCTTTTTTGTTTTTGATAAGATATGGCATGCTTGAAAACTCAAAAAACAACAAACAATACAACTTTCTCCTCTTGCGCAAGAAAGCTTATCCTAAAACATAGGTCATTTTCACTCCAAAAGTACTATTAGCGTTATTAAGGAGGAAATCAAAGTCACTCTGACCAAAATTTCCGATACGTGAAAAACAATAAAAACAGTCAATAAAATATGATATTCAGAAAGGACAAAGAAGTAAGCAGATAAATATACATCCTTTACAAGCAAAAAAGTTTAGGAGAGTCACTAAATTACCAACTCAGATAGTGATCCTTGTACTACTGTTGTTCTGTACGCTTAATTTCATTACAACATACCGAAGAGGAACACCAAATGCATTCAAAATCAATACCTGAAAAGACATCTGAATGTTGTCCACAACTCTTCCAATGAAGTTCTCATTTTCCAAATTTAATAAGCCAACCTGCAATGTGTATTGGCAATGTAAGCATACTAACCTCTATAAAGACAAATTGGTGGAATCAGAAAAACGACCAACAGGCTTGATCAGTTTAATGCAATAACAAAAAAAATCCCCAATTAATTCACAGTGAACTGGAGACTTCTTACAAGAGAAGTCTTCAATCATCCCCAAACCCAACAGATTATATGAACGTTGTGGAAATTTTACAGTTCATGGTATAACTAGGATATGAACACGACAAAAGGTTTATGTTCTTGCGAAAATCAAAGTTTCCAGAAGAAAAGCCACATGCATGGGGGGAAGACAAATTTTATCTTTGATAATACGAATCATAGCAACAGAAGCAGATTCTACAGCTGACTATAGTTCTATACATGATAATAAATGAGTATTAACATTGCAAAGACAACCATAACAGATGGACATATTTATCAAAAGATAAAAATAGGTATTTTACCACTACACCATATAGAGGAATCTTGTGCGGCAATTGTTCAGCGCATTGGAGGAGGTACTGCAGGATCCGAAAACCAAGTTAGTGATTTTTATTTAAGATAGAAAATCATGTAAACTGCAATGCTTTGCTATTAGATTTATTTGACAACAAAAAACACAGTTTGGCCCTCAAAATTCGTGAACCCACAAAAGCAGCACATTAATTGGCCGATTCGTCCATTTTTATGAATTGACTCACAACATTCTAGGGGATTTGGTTTTTCTCCTTATTTTCCCATCCAAATAGTTCAATAGCCAAGAGGTCATTAGTTTAAGGCAGGAAAGATGTTGCTGCACGCAAGATCCACTCTGTAATGTCTTGTTGCAGCATTGACCGAAATCTCTCATTTTTTACTTCTCTTTCACTGATCCTCACACCCATCATAAGGCATAAGCAGATTTTTTACAAGTTCAAATTTCAATGCAAGTCACTATTAACACACTCATTGAACTTTTAAGATTGAATGGAGCAGTGAAGATGTTCTCTGTACCAACCAATGATGAAGATCAGCACAATAAAACATCTCGAAAGATTACATCAAATTCTAGAATTGACGTTTCACATCTTGATACCTTCATCTTCTTTTTCCGCAAAGAAAGAGAAAAGTACACTGATTGCATTAAAACATAAAATTTATTTTCATTGTTTCAGGATTAGTTGCTAAAAACAGTATAATTAAAGTGATATTTATTTTCTTTCAATGTAATGCTCCTTTTACACTCTTCATCCTTGATTTTTCCAGGAAATAAAAATTTTGAAATCATTCATCTGTTTCAAAGTTTTTCATGGATTGGCTTGAATAGCACTTGGATGGACTGACCCAATACTAGATTCAGATTCTGCCAAAACTGACCATATTAGCAAGCAATACTTGACAATAAATCGGAAAAAAAATGTATACAGTACTCAGTAGAGAAACCATGAGACTGTCAGAATTACAACAAACTGTCAAACCTAGAAAAGCATGTGGGGCAGTCAAACTTCTCTACTTGGCACCTGCGGGATTTGGCAATAACCACAGAACAATTTCCAAAGCCCGATTCCATAAAATTAGTTCATTTTGAAAAGCCTTATGTTAATAATCATTCCGGACAGAGGGAGAATGTAAAAGTTGAAGTAATGTGCCAAGTGTTTGCATACTGAGAAAAAAGAGGCTACATTTCAGCTATGCCCCACTATTTAGCAATTTGAAATAGAGACTAAATCTGATAATAACTGAAAAAAACTGTAAAATTCCAAATCATAGTGAGAACTATTTGACCTCCATATGTAATATCAGGCAGTGGCATTGGCATGTACTCCGTTAAGAGTTGAAATGATTAACAATTTTTGTTCTCAGAAATATGTTCAAGGTGGAACAAAGGCATTAAATATGAAAATCAGAAATGCACCTAACGGAAGAAAAAACCAGTAATCAAGGTCTTGTGCGTTTGTAATGCTTAAAACAGCATGCACATTGCGTCTGAAATAAGAGGAACATCGCCTAGAAATCAATAATGACCATTAAAGTTTAGCAGCTCAAACCAAACACCAAATCCTGTCTTTCTACTGCCTGCAGTGGCAAAACCACCTCTACAACCATGCCCTGAACCCATCTCAATATCTAGAACTTTTGAAGGGCATACCAATCATCGGCCATCATAATGGATTTATTCAGAATGGCATCACAGTTCAGAAGACCAACTTTCCCATTTCTTCTTCGGCCCTCTTTCAATTTGTCACAGTTCAGAACCACTTTTTATTTTTCATAACACGTACTCCCTCCGTCCAAAAAAGGTAGCAACATTTCCCTTTTTTCAGTGTCCAAAAAAGGTAGATACAGTTAGGCATATTTCTCAGCCACGGAGGCCTTTTCCTACTTGGGGCTTCACTGTGGCTTAAAACATTGGCTTTTCCACACTATCTATTTTTTCGGACAGAGGGAGTATTTACGCTTCCTCACATGGGGATGCAATGCCCTACCACTCGTGACGTAACCAAATGGGAAAAAAAAACTGAATCCGTAGAGAAATAAAAAAATATCAACTTACACACAGAATATCATCAGCTGAGTGGTCCAACTCCCTCCAAAGCAACCCAAAGCATGTATCCTACAAACGCACATATACACCATAACAGGTCAAGCAACAATCCTTACACTGCACCAACATCAATACAATTTACATCTTACTCCCTCAATCCGGAATTAGTAGTGACATTTGGTTTTCCAAAATGAACTGATTTTAGTTCATTCTGGAAAACCAAATGCTACTCCTAATTCCGGACTGGGGGAGTACGGTACGCAAGGAAGGCCATGAAATTCAACCCAAAAAAATCCTTTTTTTAGGATTTTCTTCACATAATAAACTAGTGAGTACAAAACTGGATCGAATAGAACACAAAGAAATAACACTTCCTAAAAAAAAGAAGGGAAACTAAGATGAAGCAGGAAGATGTTTACTCACAATATGCTCTTTTAAGTCGTCGTTTCCGCCATACTCAGCGCACTTGTCGCCGATTCTCAGCAGAAGAGCGCGCCAGCTGCTCATTGTCGCCGCCCGAACTGGCAAAAGAAGGACGAACTCAAAAGAGAGAGCTAGGGCATCAACCGGAAAGCGAAGATGGCGAGAGAGAGAGAGAGAGGAGGAGGAGGAAGAGGGATTTACGCTGGGCAGAAGCGAAGATGGGCGAGGTAAAGAGAGGGTTTTTCAGGGAAACCTCCCTCTCAACAGTGACTGAGGAGAAGCACGACGGGCAGTGTCGAGGCACGGACATATAAGACCGGTTTACAAGGGAACAGTCTTTTGGATCAGTCTTTTGGATCGTTGGATTTCAATCTTACGGTGAATATTTCCGTTGGATCAAAATCGAACGGATACGAATTGAAGTAGCCTCAATCTAATTTAAATTTTTTTTATGTACTAGTTGGAAAACACGTGCACTGTATATGCAATTTGGAGTATGTACTCACGACGATGATTAGCTTACGATGGAATCATACCAAGCACAAGCACAATGTTATGACATACAAGTGGTTTCCCGTTATTTATTGGTAATTAGAGATATGCAAAAATGTTTTGAGCTTTGCAAGGAATGTATATGTAAATATTATATATTCTGCAATTATTGTAAGAAAATATACTAAGAGGAGCATAATAATACATTGAACTCCCAATTGGTAGTTTACAAAAAACTATGTTGTGTATGTTGCGATCAAATTTAATTGGACACATTTGTCACCAATGTATGGACATAAAATTTAATGATGTAATTGCATTAAGCATTTGGCCCAATGCTTCTTATGGGTAGAAAAATTAAAAGGAACAAAAAAAGAAATCAAGCTTGTTATGGAAAAATGACACAACTTAAAACAGATATGATATGTTTCACAATCAGAGTTTATGAAAGTGAATGCAGACATGCTTCATTGGACAGAGGAAGTAGTATCAAGAAAAAATCATTTCAAGAAGGAATGTCAGCTTCTGTAAATATTATGCTGATTCCGATTTTCATCAATTTTTTATCCTAAAATAATTACCTACAATCCCCTTCTATTACTTTAATCTTAGTCCATCCATGCCTAATGCAGTTCTCTCCAAAATATTTTCCTTTTTTCTAACACTCGTATCATTTAGTATCACTGTTTTTGTCCTATTGCAGATGCCTTTTGTTAGTAAATACTTTATATCGATCACACATAAAAAAATAAACATCAATGAGCAGAGAAAGAGCAATAAATGATGAAAGGAAATGGGCTTCCAAGTCAAGCATTCCATACTCAAAGCTCATTTTATATAACAAGAGACTCCACATATGCTCTTCTAACATGTTCATGTCCACAAGATTGCAATAAGAAGCCAATAATATCTCACTCTTTGACCACTCAAAAAGCAAAAGCTCCAAAATAAATAATAACACTAATTAACTCATATGTTTCATATAGAAAATACTCCATGAGGTTGATAAAATCCTACAAGGAATGAACTGTATAAACTACTAATCACGCATAGTTATATCCAACACTAAACATTAGGTCCACTATCTATTAACATTCATTATCAAATAAAAACCCCACAAGAAACAATGCAAAAAATTGAAAATTAATCAGGGATTTCTATTCTACATAGACAATTAATCACTACATAAAAAAATTTCCTAACAATATCATTGTTATTCCATAACTTCAACTACGGAAACAACAAAGAGCTTAAGCATCAGCTTTCAAATAAAGCAACCCTTAGTCATATTTCACTCATAATATGTCATAAACCCCTATGACTTGATTAAGATTCTCATCAACATTACGTCATTACATGGTTTTCAAAATCGGACCGGACCGGCCAGGAAACTGGTTCGGTTCACCCAATTTGATAAACAGTCTGGTTTTCTCCTAAACCAGACCAGTCACGGTCACATTTTTTTTTTTGAAAAAGATCAGATGCGGGATTCGACCCCCCCCCCCCCTCTAACAAACACTCAACCTTAACCACTGGGCTACCAGTCAAGTTATGATGTTGTTATACAAAATAAATATTTAATATATATTTATCACTTATAACTGCGGTCCAACTGGACTGGCCATCAATCCTGGTCGATGGCCGGTCCGATTTTGAAAACCTTGCGTGCAGAGGTACAATGGTGGCCACTACTACATACTAGCAATAAAACATCAAGCTGCACATGTAAGCAATTCACTAATACAATACAAGACAAGGAAATGGGCACCATGTGAAAAGAGAACTGATCAGTGGAATTTTCTAAAATCGAAATTGTCAAGTGCATAAATCAACAATCGACACACTACATATTGCTACTGAAAAAAAACACCTGATATTATGTAAACCTGAGAAGTTGAATTGAATGCCAGGCCAACTATAAGTTAGCACTTTGCACAAGAAATCACTTTTTCAGATTACCAACTGTTGAAGACCTCGAGCCAAAAAATCAATGGAATACATTGCTTCCTGGAATTTCAATTATGTGTACACAGTGAACAATAAGTAAGAGTTTATTTTGAATTTTGTAAAGCCAAAGGAAGAGAAGTAGTTGGGTGGATGAATGTTTTGGTAGGTATGCATATTATTTTTCTAAAAAAAGTTGAAAGATACCTATTCATGTTCAAAAACTTCTTTTAATACAATATTCTTGGTGCCATTTTATGCTAATGTAGTGTTTGCATCACATTTAGTAAGAACTTTGGTGGTTACGTTGGACGTTCCCCTTGATAAAGCTACATATAATTATCCATGGGAAAAGACGGGCTCTAGAAGATACAAGCCAACATATTCTATTGCTTGACCTTAAGCTTTGTTAATTGTCATTGCCAATGCAAGACGAATTGAGAATTGTTTTCTTTTAAAATGGAATGGTAATAATTCGTTCCCAGCTGGCATCAATGGGATTCTTGGTAGAAACACATCCTTGTCTTTGTCTTGTCCAATTACAATTTTTGCATGGATGACATTTGCTTTGAAATTTTGGCATATCAGTTTCGTATTGTTGCATAAGCCGTTCTTGGGATCAATGTTGCACAACAAGAGAATAGGACAGTTTACTTTTAAGACCAATTGATGAGGGGGCAATCCATTCAGAGTCAATGTATGGAGGTATTCAATTGGGATGTTGTTGTTCATGTCATCTATTGTTGTGTCAAAGTTGTAGTACATCATTTCTTTTGCATTTATTTCATCCACATACTCATTCTTGGTTGATAACATACATCTGCTTGCCAGATACGATGGGTATAAACTGTGGATGCACATATGTGGGAAAATATTTTCTATCAACATGTGCTTTCCTTTTTCAAAATTGTCACTGTCAATGACTATTTGAGGTGGAATTTTGACAAAGTTATTGTTCACAGTCTATTCAGTTCCACTCCCTATGCACAGTAGATAATCACAGAACTCCATATCCGATTTTGCTCTCATATTTTGAACTAGAGTAATTTTTTCAACACAGTTCCATAAATAAGATCGCACTAAGCATGCATCTATTGTTTCCTCTCTTGTACCATGGGGTACTACTGGCAAAACTTGTCTAAAGTCCCCGACGAGGACGATGACTATCCCATCAAATGGTTTAGAGCAATCTATAATATGTCATAGTGTATGATTGAGAGCTTCAAAGGCATATCTTTTGGACATTGGTGCGTCATCCCAAATTATGAGAGATGTTGTCTTCATCAATTTTGCCAAGCCGCTTTGTTTTGATATGCTGCACATGCTATTTGGACTGATGTCTATAGGCATTTTGAACCTCAAGTGAGATGTACGTCCACCCGTTAGAATCGCAGCTGCTACTCGAGAAGTTGTTGTTGCAATTGCAATTTTTCCATGTTGTCCGGCTTGAGCGAGAATGGTTCTGTATAAAAAAGTCTTTTCTGTTCCACCTAGAATGTCTATAAAGAAAACAACATATTCTTTCAATTCATCTCGATTAATGATTATATCGTATGCATGTTTTTGTTCAGCATTCAGTAAGTTCATAACATCTAAATCAGCTTAAGGGATTCCAACCATTCTTTCCTTGGTAATTTCCTTGGTCTTGTCATGGTCATCGTCAGTTAAGTTAGTTTTTGACAAATCAAACTCTTCCAAAGTTTGTCCAAAGCTTTTCAAACATTCTGATAGTTCTTTCAAAACAAACGATACCCGAAGTTCTAATGACTAATTATTATCTCCCAAAATACAATCATTTGGCATGTCTTCAAACCTTTGTTCCCATAATTGTCGCACATTCGTTGGCTCACAAAATGCAAGAATTGTTGCGAACATCATTCTCAAAGCGCTTGGCATTGAGTATGTTATTGCCTCTTGTAAGCATAGCATAATGTCATTGTCATCTTCTAGTAAACCTCTTCTTTGGGCGGCTTTGTGGAATGTTTTACACTTATATCCTTTAACAGTTAACAAATCATCAAAGGATTGTGGTCCACAGACATGATTCAAAGGCAATCGTAGATAATATCTTTCACCTTCATTTGGGCTTGCGGAATTGACCCTCCCAATTACCTTTCTGCTCTTCCGTGGATTCCAAGTGTAGCTATTCACTATCCATACATATCATGACGGAAACTCACGATATAACAGAGTCCGTGCTTTTGGATCCTTCTTGTTCATTTCAAAAAATTCCATAAGCATTGTTCGTGATGCTAATTCTCTTTCAACAACTTCATTCAAATTCTGATGGCATCCAAGCGTCACTAAATGGTGGTTGGGCAAGTGTAGTTGCAAGTTGAAAACTACAGGATTATTTGTACTTAAAGGAAACCCATAAATTCGCAAAGCTGCTTCCAGAGGTGATACCCACCGTGCGTTTTGATACTTTTTAATCCCATCCACATCTTCCTCTTGCATCTCTTTTGTCAGATTTATCAATACTCGGTCATGACCTTTGTAAATGTATTTGTACAAGTACTTCACAGCTCGAACACTTGAGTACACTTCAACATTCAATTGGCAGTTGTATCGTTTGAGCAAAAATGGATTGTAAGGCACAACCCACCTATTGTCTAGGTCATGTCCTCGCGCATGTATATAGCGCCCATTATTTATTCTTCTGTAAGTGGGTAGGAATCCCTTCCTTCCATTGTAGCATTAACGAAATTCTTGGGATAGTTAAACCGACAAACGTTTTTTTATCATGCATGGCGATTATTTCCTCCATTTTTCACAAGGGCCTTACATCATGTGTTTACCCACTCTTTTGTGCAGCAACTTATCTTCTTCAATGTTGGGAATTTCTGCGGATACGTATTTGTCGAAGGAATCAACTCCTATTGTCACACCCCAAATTTCAAAACCTCAATTAGAGCACGGAAGCCACCAATCTAAGACTGTCAGGAGGTTTGAGATCTAGGACGCGATCGAATACTCGATCGTTCTCATTCCCATTAACCAAAATATGGGATCATACAGGTTCGAAATGACTGAACAATATTCACGTACTCAAATCTTAAACATAACATTATCAAAGAACTAAATAGTTTATTACATCACAAAATAATCCATCAACAATAATTAAAATCTCACGCACAGAGGCCACAAAGCAACAATAGTTCAACATAACTATTAAATAAAAGAAAAGTCTTCAACTACCCATCTCTAGCCATCCATCTCAGCATCAAAATCTCTTACCCAATCTGCCTCATTCTTTTTTAATTCCTACATCAAAGGATGCATGAGTATTTCAAACAAAATACTCAGTAGGATGCCAATATCCTACTCATAGAAGATATAATAGAATAAACAGACTCCAATTCGAACAGAATAGTTTATAACATCAAAGAAATCTAAACTTGGAGGTTCAATAATCAACTTACCAAAACATCAGCAACTTATGCTAAGAATATGATCATAAATCAAGACTCTGAACATTCATTTTTGTACGAATAGAAATAACAATTAAATTAGACTCCAAATATACAAAGTGTAAGGAATCATCAACTTTTGCTATCAGATCAGTCCACTTCCCCTATGGACATCAATACTAGAACATCCTAGAGGTTCTTCAGAGGAACCTGGCCATGCAGACAGAGATGCTAGCCCCATCGGTGCTTACGAGCATAATGGGTGGAGACTGCAGACCTTCTGTAATATCATACAGTCTAGAAGCGCACGCGTTGCCATCATTGGCTGAACTACAGAGGTTCATAAAATATCTGAGATCACTGAGGATCTAGCAATGGCTCTTGAGCATACTATGATTTCCACTTCGGAGAGTTTCCAACAATAACTCTTGTGGAGAAAATAGTTTCAGAGAACTGGGTATCAACTTACAACGACAGTGGTTGTATCGGACTTACTAGATTTTCTCATCTTTCAACAATAGACTCTCATAGGAGCACCATTGAGATGTTAATATCCCAATGAGCAAACGATTCAACAGAGAAATGAGAAGTCAAAACTCTTCATCAACATGGACTCGCTAAAGGAGTAACCAAAGCAATCGTTTCCTCATGCTTCACTCAACCCACCAGGGATAAAATAGTAACTTTACTTGCTTGATAAATTCTCTATGCATAGCCTTAGATAGGAATTTCTAAATCTGACTGTAGTCTCTAATGGTTCAAAGGAACCGGAGAATTAGGGTTCGAGAGTACAAACCCTAATTGGAATCTATGTGACAACTTCTAACGGTAAAACTGCATGATGCGGAATATTGACTCGGTTTGAATTGACTCAATCCCGGTACTCGATTCCAGAAAATTGGTCTCTCTGAAATAGTCATCACTCAAGTCTTTCCAACTTTAATAATGATTATCTTAACCTTTAAACTCATATATCTACATGATACTAACTATTCGTATAAAATTTCTTAATTTCTTGCACTATTATTTGTATAATAGTTCACTTTCAACCCTTACCATAATTTTTATAGTTCGAGTTAATCTATGAAATTTTTATTGTAGACTGCCCCATGAGTCTACTATCCAATCCAATAGACAATACAATTTTCTAAATTTAGTTATGAATTTTTTATTAACAACTATCGGTGTAGGAATATCCTTGGCCGAGAGTCTAACTTACTAATTGTTTTAATTATACTACATACCTTAAGATAAACTCATGATATTATTAGATATCACTCATTCCCAATGTAATACAATACCTTTATAATTACACAAGTAAGCTATAGGTATCATTTTATAATAGCATTTTATAGTAACATTCCGACACTATTCTTGTGTTTTGAAGACATTATTATGCATAACCCCAATGAGGACTATTAAATCCCTACAAGATCACGAAATGAAAAGCACTGATAACTCAAAAAGGAGTGACCTTTCCACCAAATAGTATGGTCGTGACTCTGAATTCCTACTGACCATAACCCATATGCACTTACCTTTATCGTTTAACTTATACTTACCCTTATTGAAGAATACCCGAGTAGGACAACTAATATCAACCAAATAATGGAACAATAAGTTCTGGACGGCATGTAACTAGATCAATTGAGGGTCATACAAGTCAATTTCACGCTGAAACAAGTAGAGAAACACTATCTAGGCACTAGCACAAGATTTATCTCATAACCATCGATCATCATGACACATAAGTGCAAGGATATAACAAACGCAACATGACCATGATTAATCATAAGAGATATGTAAATATATCATAGGAAATTTCAGAATCAAGCATGGATCCAATTAGAATTTCATTAAACAGAGATCACATAAGAATTATAGGAAAAAATTCATCCTACCTCTTTTCATGAACCGATAAAACTATGAGAGTGTACCGGCTCTATCTCACACCACTCCTCTACTTTGCGTATTCCCCATGAACTACGGCATGAACCAAAGTGAAGCATCTCTGGTCGACTTGAGCAAGTGGAGGACGAAGGCACCACTCCTCAGTTGCACAACTCCCAATGCCACCAAAAAGAATGTAGATTCCTCCTTTCTTGTGTTTAAATAGGTAAAGCATTTTGTCTTCCCATTAAATCATCACCGTAGATCACATTGCCATCTAAGGGTCAAGAATTGGTCCTCCACAAGGAGACCTCAGTCAAAACGTGGTCCAAGCTTTGATTCCAATTCGGTTACAAATCCATTAAGGTAGGGATTAATGCTAATTAGGTTAGTTATCATAACCAATTAGGTAACCTTCCCAAAATTTAAAAACCAAATTGATTCGATCCCCCTTGACACATGGTGCCTTCAATTTGATTGGAATATGCCATGCAATTATCCCAATTAATTACCAATTGAATTCCCTTTAATCACTCCAATTTACCAAAATTGAAACTTTCTATTTTAACTCAAATTCAAATCAATTCAAATTAGGAATTTCAACTCCAATTTCCCCACAATTTGATTCCCCAATTCGTGGGCAAATTGGGTAGGTCACGTCACCCATGTGCCTTCTACAACTCATTAAAAAGATTTTTCAAAAAAATTAAATCTGAAATTGTAACACCCGGAAAATTTGTACGTTAACTAAAGGTTTCTATTTTAGGTAATTATTCTAAAATAGGAAAGTTCATTGCCTGATTTGATTTTCTGGTTGTGCGATGTGCTTTGATGTGTTATTTGATGTTTATGATGTGATATAATTTGTTAATCGCATGACTATTAGTAGTAGAAAACCAGGACACAAGGGTTGGTCCTGGCGGTGGGCACAACCTGGCGCTGAGGCCAGCCTGGCGCCAGGGTCTGAGAACACCTGACGCCAGGAGTGGGGCCAGGCGCCAGGGCATGTGTTCAAGTGGATGAGACCTATTTGAATTTCATAATTAATCAGTTAATTTTAGTTTTATACGTGGTTCGTGGTCTACACGAGATAGTGTAATGAGTAGTACAACCGCGGGACACCAGAGTCATGTGTGCGGAGGACTCTAGCTGTAGACGCACAGACCTGGGCGCAGGGCCATGTGGCATAGGCCCAGGGAGTCATGTGAACGTGGGTAACTAGCCACAAGGAGATCTTTAGAGGATTGGAGTGAATCTTTGAGCAAAATCTACGATTTGACTTAATAGCGGTAAATATGGTAAGTATCGCGGAGGATCGGGAAGTATCAGTTCGGTTGAGATAATTAGGGAAGATAAATCTTAATTAAAAAGAGATAAATATTTCATTTTTAATCAACCAATAGGAAGGGGACGTCTAGTTAGTTGGCCTAGATATGGTAGTTTCCTAGTTTGGAACGAGATATGTAAAGTATGATTAAGATTGTAAGCTCGGCCAGTAATATTTCTGTGTCGACAGTTTGTAGTAAATAAATCATAACTAATTCAGGAAAAACAGAAAAAATATAAAATTAGTGCGGTTAGAAACTAGATTCATATGGCTAACTCCAATAAAAATTTCAGAGTCCATCTTCAATTGGACTGACCGTGGGAAGAGTCGGAAATGGACTGTTATGTGTACGACAGTGTGCTGTAATTAGGATTAAGATAGTAAACGAATCTTATTAGAGATTTGAAATCCTAATTAAATAAGGAAAACACAATGGATTAACATGGCTGAACGTCCCTTACTAATGAGGGAGACCTTTTAATTGGTTAATTGGGATTTGGGATTAGAAAGGATCTAATTAGGAGATATCCTAGTTGGAGGAGGCTTTGGCTATAAAAGCCAAGGAGGAGGACGCCCATATGCTTCACTCCAAGCTTTGGACGTCTTGTGCAAAGCCCTAGCCCTTCTCCCTTGACTTGACACTAATTCCAGCAACCTTCTACCTCTCCCCCTCAACCTCTTTTCTCGTGCGATCGAAGGAGTGGAGGCGTCGTTGCGAAGGAGAAAGAACGAGCTACGCGTGGAGGTGTATTTCGCATACATCTAAGTGGTAGGATGGTTTTTCCCAACCAATTCGGTTTGCACTTCTTTGGTTCTTTTATATTGTGATTAATTTATGATCCTATTCATATTATCTCAGAGATAAGAGTGCCTAATGTTTGTTTCATGAGAGATTCCTTGTTGTTTGATAAATAAGAGTGCTCATAATGTCATACCTTGTTTAATGCTTCATGTTGATGCATATATGCCTACTTTTGATGGGAATATCTATAGGTCATGTCTCTTGAACGTGGATGGTCATGAAAGTTATCTTCTTTATTCTGATATGTCCTGATTTAATAGTTCAATATAGTTAAGGGATATATTAATAATGTTAAAAGCTTAATTAGATCAAGGTTGATGCCTTGAATCTAGTTTAAGGTATTATCATCAATTAGAATCATTATAATCATTAAGTTCCAGAACATACCAGAGTCTAGAATTACTCTAGGAGGGGAGTAATTAAGGGTATTAATGTTATATTATCATGGTTAATGGGTATTAGTACATGATTACATATTATAAGTAAGTAATGTGCTCTCGGCCAGAACTGTTTCTGCGCCGACAGTGCTCAGTATAAAAATCATAATTAAATGTATAAAAATCATAAAAATATGCCGTCAGTGGGGTTATAAACTAGACTCATAGGGCTATCTTCTGTTAAACTTTAAGTGTCAGATTCCTTCTGTATTGATAGTGGCGTCAGTCGAAAGTGGGCTGTATAGTATAAGACAGTTTACTGGAATTAGGGTTGTAAAGCACTAGTAAGTATTATTACTCATAATATGATATAATCTGATTAAAATAATATTAATATAGTAAGATAAAACTACTTATGAGTCACTGTAATAAGTGAAGAAGTTTAAAAGATTAAGACTTTGGGACGAGTCAGCGTGCACAAGAGTCAATTTGGTCTTGTTTCTATGGTTCATCGTGGTGTCGGTTTGAGTATCCAATTGGAGATCGAACTTTCTTAGAAAGGTATTTTGAGATTAAAAGTAATACAATTCCATACTTAGAGATATCCCTATCAAAGGTAAGACATGATGCATGACGTGTATTCCAAGAGTGAAATTCATTATTCCTCAGATTGTGAGTCTTCATTATTCTCTTCATTATGCGAGATATGTGAATCTTCTTGTTACTCCTTGAGAGAGAGCCATATATTGTTGAGAAACCTTGATTATTTGTTTCATACTCCATGAGGGAGTCATTGCGGTAAGAGTTACCCTATTCTCAGAAAGTTGAGACCTCTGTTATTGTTGAATCATTGTCCAGTTTGACATTGACCCATTTCTCCACTTATTAAAAGGTGGAATCATAGTATGCTCACGAGCCATTGCTAGGTCATGAGTGACCTCCGATATTTATGGAACATGGGTTCCCTATTGCCCGAAAGGAGGCAAATACGTACGTTTAGGCTGTATGATATTACGGAAGGTCTGCAGTCTCCGCCCATTGTGCCCGTAAGCACCGATGGGGCCAGCATGTCTAGACGCGTGGCCGGGTTCCAAAAAGAGAACCTCTAGCATGATTCTGGTATAGTCACTTGCGGGTGATCGGTAAATTCAGCGAGCAGAAATTGTAACTCCTTGCACTTTAGATGCCTGGAGCCTTTGGTATTTTGACCATTCTCTCCTTACACCGATATTTGTTTGGAGTCATATTGAGATTATTCTTTCCGATACTTTTCCATTGGAACTGTTATCATCTGACCTTGCTATTTTTGCAACATAAACCTATGAGTGGTCTTTCAGAGAGTGTTTATTCTTGTTTATCCGAGTGATCTATTCTTCATAACCTATTTTATCTTCCTGGTGGGTTTTTACATCCTACTGGGTATTTCTACGAAATACTCATGCATCCTCTGATGCAGGCCTCAAAGATCAGTAAGTCAGGATTTTGCAGTTCAGAAAGGCGTAGCAGATGCGTGGAAGATGTCTTGAAGAATTGCTTTATTTATTCTATTGCACTTTGTTAGAACTTCGTTAGTGTTGGCCAGTGTGTGCCTAAATTTGATGTTTGCTTTGTTTGATAGTTTTTATTTAATCTGCTGTAATAATCTCAGTAGGATCCATTTGCTACATTGACAATGTTATTTCAAATTTGATGAAGAAGTTCTTAGTTCTCAATTTCTAAGTTTCGTTATGAGTTCCTGGTGATGTCGATTACACGTTCTTTTGTAACGATGTAATTGACCCGAGTGATCGAGTATTCGGTCGCGTCCCAAGGTTCCTATCTCGGCTTTTATTTAGTTTACTTAAAGGCTTCCGCACTCCGATCGAGATCAGGAATTTTGGGGCGTGACAGCGTGGTATCGGAGCTCTGAAACTTTTTAATTGGAACTTTTGACTTATGGATCATCAATTTCAAAAATAATATTGTAATGTAAGAAATGTTGTAGATCGTGGGTGAGATTAGAAAGACTTTAGGGGATAGAGTGGAACCTGTAGATGAACCTTATCCTATGAATAATACTAATGAAGTTTCTTGTATAGGTTTAAATGGCTAGAACAAGAAGCGGTAGGATCTATGAGAAAGACAAACAAGAAGTTGTTAGGCAGTGGCTTGAAGAATGGAAGAAAATGGACATAGGTAGTGGAACAGAAGATGATCCGTTAAGGATTGATATAGAAGAAGTTCAGGAATCAGTTGCTGAAGTAGAGCCTGTACCTGCTTATGACCCTTTTAGAGATGCCGACTATCCAGTCCAATGGGTGGATGGACATGGACCACAGACACCCGTAATCCGAATAGAGTATGGGGATGGATCGCCACCAGAGTATGTGGCCATAGAAGACTTGATAGTGAGATTTCACCCGGTATATGTGCGGGCAGAGACAGATGAAGTGCTTAGCGATATTTTGTATCACAGGTTTAAGTCTATGGGGTATAGATGGCCCTACATGACAGGATGGGAGATTTATTGGCATCGTGAGTTAAGGCTTGCTCCGACCCCGATAGCACTAATGATACTAGATGAATATCTTTGAAGATCAGAATTTGAAGGAGAGTTAGGATAGATTTTAGTTTTATAACTCTTTTGTAATAAAACCCTGGTATATAGGGCATCAGCTCAGGGAATCGTTATAGGATTTCTTCAGAATTAATAAAAAGTTCTTTGATTAAATGATTTATCTTTTTGCTTGTTTGTTGTGCTTTGTTTTGTGGTTGTGTTTATCGCTTAGGAGTCAAAGGAATGAGGGATGAATTAAAATTGAAACTTGGTGAGATTCTAGTTCATCTTCTTTCATTGACATTAGAAGTTAGACAGTAGCGCGAATTGGAAATCAGAGTGCGCAACGGAAGTGTGGTTAGCTGAAGGATCGTCAACTTGGGATCAATGAACAAATAGATGAGTTAAATTGAAACATTGTGAAATTCTAATTCATCTTTTTTCATTGATTGTAGACATCGAATATGGTTAATTCTAGAGCAAGAATAGGCGTACCCGATAGGGCTACATTCTCGAACCAGGACGAAGAGGTGGATAAAAAGGAGTACATGATGCAACAACTTGCTACTGCAAGTGCGATCAGACTAGTTTCTATCTTGGAAGTGCTAAACGCTCAACCATCTGTAGTGGCCAAAGCAACTGAAGTGGCATCTATCTTAGATGAGGATTTCAAAAGAATCCAAGAAAGGAAGATTAACTTAGGCAAAAGTCAGAATAACAACTTCAAGCGCCGTAACAACAAGAGAGTCAGAGGCAATGAGGAGAATAACAACCAGATCTATAAACAGCAGAAGCAACTACAACAACAAAATGTGCAAAGCTTGCCAAATTGTCAAGCCCAACAATTCAACCATACCGAGAAGAAGTGTGGAGTTTGTGGACAACAGGATCACATTGGGAGATCATGCCCGCGTGATACAAGAAGCTGCTACACATGCAATGAGAAGGGGCATATTGCACCCTATTGCCCAAAATAGGTAAGATGCAAATTTTGTGGACAACAAAAGCATAATGAGAAACCGTGCCCAAAGGATACTAGGAAGTGCTACATATGCCGAGAGTTTGGACATGTCTCAACCTATTGCCCAAACAAGGAGTGGATGAACAAGGCAGAACCGAATGAGAAAACTCCAGCACAGATATTTGCAATGATGCCAAAAGATGCAAGGGTTACAAACAACACTATCGAAGGTACCCTTCTTGTCCGCAATGGAGCAGCTGGAATGTCAATTGACCTAGGAGCATCTTGTTCCCTTATCGCATTTGTCCATGTTCGGAGTTTAGCAATAGAAACTGAATGTCTGGAGGACACCTCAGTGAAAGATGGGAATGAGGTCTGATTGTTGCATTGATATTGTTTGACTTTTGCTTGGTTGGAGTGGTTAGCTTAGCTTTTTGTTGAGTGGAGTTTACCATAAGAAGGAAACCTACCTTAGAATAATTGAAGAACAAGAAGAAATAGTTTGAAAGAGAAAAGAAAACTATATCTTGAGTTGTTTGGAAATTGGTTTCAGCATTTCGAGGACGAAATGTTCTTTTTAGGAAGGGAGGATGTAACACCCGGAAAATTTGTACGTTAACTAAAGGTTTCTATTTTAGGTAATTGTTCTAAAATAGGAAAGTTCATTGCCTGATTTGATTTTCTGGTTATGCGATGTGCTTTGATGTGTTATTTGATGTTTATGATGTGATATAATTTGTTAATCGCATGACTATTAGTAGTAGAAAACCAGGACACAAGGGTTGGTCCTGGCGGTGGGCACAACCTGGCGCTGAGGCCAGCCTGGCGCCAGGGTCTGAGAACACCTGACGCCAGGAGTGGGGCCAGGCGCCAGGGCATGTGTTCAAGTGGATGAGACCTATTTGAATTTCATAATTAATCAGTTAATTTTAGTTTTATACGTGGTCCGTGGTCTACACGAGATAGTGTAATGAGTAGTACAACCGCGGGACACCAGAGTCATGTGTGCGGAGGACTCTAGCTGTAGACGCACAGACCTGGGCGCAGGGCCATGTGGCATAGGCCCAGGGAGTCATGTGAACGTGGGTAACTAGCCACAAGGAGATCTTTAGAGGATTGGAGTGAATCTTTGAGCAAAATCTACGATTTGACTTAATAGCGGTAAATATGGTAAGTATCGCGGAGGATCGGGAAGTATCAGTTCGGTTGAGATAATTAGGGAAGATAAATCTTAATTAAAAAGAGATAAATATTTCATTTTTAATCAACCAATAGGAAGGGGACGTCTAGTTGGTTGGCCTAGATATGGTAGTTTCCTAGTTTGGAACGAGATATGTAAAGTATGATTAAGATTGTAAGCTCGGCCAGTAATATTTCTGTGTCGACAGTTTGTAGTAAATAAATCATAACTAATTCAGGAAAAACAGGAAAAATATAAAATTAGTGCGGTTAGAAACTAGATTCATATGGCTAACTCCAATAAAAATTTCAGAGTCCATCTTCAATTGGACTGACCGTGGGAAGAGTCGGAAATGGACTGTTATGCGTACGACAGTGTGCTGTAATTAGGATTAAGATAGTAAACGAATCTTATTAGAGATTTGAAATCCTAATTAAATAAGGAAAACACAATGGATTAACATGGCTGAACGTCCCTTACTAATGAGGGAGACCTTTTAATTGGTTAATTGGGATTTGGGATTAGAAAGGATCTAATTAGGAGATATCCTAGTTGGAGGAGGCTTTGGCTATAAAAGCCAAGGAGGAGGACGCCCATATGCTTCACTCCAAGCTTTGGACGTCTTGTGCAAAGCCCTAGCCCTTCTCCCTTGACTTGACACTAATTCCAGCAACCTTCTACCTCTCCCCCTCAACCTCTTTTCTCGTGCGATCGAAGGAGTGGAGGCGTCGTTGCGAAGGAGAAAGAACGAGCTACGCGTGGAGGTGTATTTCGCATACATCTAAGTGGTAGGATGGTTTTTCCCAACCAATTCGGTTTGCACTTCTTTGGTTCTTTCATATTGTGATTAATTTATGATCCTATTCATATTATCTCAGAGATAAGAGTGCCTAATGTTTGTTTCATGAGAGATTCCTTGTTGTTTGATAAATAAGAGTGCTCATAATGTCATACCTTGTTTAATGCTTCATGTTGATGCATATATGCCTACTTTTGATGGGAATATCTATAGGTCATGTCTCTTGAACGTGGATGGTCATGAAAGTTATCTTCTTTATTCTGATATGTCCTGATTTAATAGTTCAATATAGTTAAGGGATGTATTAATAATGTTAAAAGCTTAATTAGATCAAGGTTGATGCCTTGAATCTAGTTTAAGGTATTATCATCAATTAGAATCATTATAATCATTAAGTTCCAGAACATACCAGAGTCTAGAATTACTCTAGGAGGGGAGTAATTAAGGGTATTAATGTTATATTATCATGGTTAATGGGTATTAGTACATGATTACATATTATAAGTAAGTAATATGCTCTCGGCCAGAACTGTTTCTGCGCCGACAGTGCTCAGTATAAAAATCATAATTAAATGTATAAAAATCATAAAAATATGCCGTCAGTGGGGTTATAAACTAGACTCATAGTGCTATTTTCTCTTAAACTTTCAGAGTCAGATTCCTTCTGTATTGACAGTGGCGTCAGTCGTAAGTGGGCTGTATAGTATAAGACAGTTTACTGGAATTAGGGTTTTAAAGCACTAGTAAGTATTATTACTCATAATATGATATAATATGATTAAAATAATATTAATATAGTAACAAAAAACTACTTATGATTCACTCTAATAAGTGAAGAAGTTTAAAAGATTAAGACTTTGGGACGAGTCAGCGTGCACAAGAGTCAATTTGGTCTTGTTTCTATGGTTCATCGTGGTGTCGGTTTGAGTATCCAATTGGAGATCAAACTTTCTTAGAAAGGTATCTTGAGATTAAAAGTAATACAATTCCATACTTAGAAATATCCCTATCAAAGGTAAGACATGATGCATGACGTGTATTCCAAGAGTGAAATTCATTATTCCTCAGATTGTGAGTCTTCATTATTCTCTTCATTATGCGAGATATGTGAATCTTCTTGTTACTCCTTGAGAGAGAGCCATATATTGTTGAGAAACCTTGATTATTTGTTTCATACTCCATGAGGGAGTCATTGCGGTAAGAGTTACCCTATTCTCAGAAAGTTGAGACCTCTGTTATTGTTGAATCATTGTCCAGTTTGACATTGACCCATTTCTCCACTTATTAAAAGGTGGAATCATAGTATGCTCACGAGCCATTGCTAGGTCATGAGTGACCTCCGATATTTATGGAACATGGGTTCCCTATTGCCCGAAAGGAGGCAAATACGTACGTTTAGGCTGTATGATATTACGGAAGGTCTGCAGTCTCCGCCCATTGTGCCCGTAAGCACCGATGGGGCCAGCATGTCTAGACGCGTGGCCGGGTTCCAAAAAGAGAACCTCTAGCATGATTCTGGTATAGTCACTTGCGGGTGATCGGTAAATTCAGCGAGCAGAAATTGTAACTCCTTGCACTTTAGATGCCTGGAGCCTTTGGTATTTTGACCATTCTCTCCTTACACCGATATTTGTTTGGAGTCATATTGAGATTATTCTTTCCGATACTTTTCCATTGGAACTGTTATCATCTGACCTTGCTATTTTTGCAACATAAACCTATGAGTGGTCTTTCAGAGAGTGTTTATTCTTGTTTATCCGAGTGATCTATTCTTCATAACCTATTTTATCTTCCTGGTGGGTTTTTACATCCTACTGGGTATTTCTACGAAATACTCATGCATCCTCTGATGCAGGTCTCAAAGATCAGTAAGTCAGGATTTTGCAGTTCAGAAAGGCGTAGCAGATGCGTGGAAGATGTCTTGAAGAATTGCTTTATTCATTCTATTGCACTTTGTTAGAACTTCGTTAGTGTTGGCCAGTGTGTGCCTAAGTTTGATGTTTGCTTTGTTTGATAGTTTTTATTTAATCTGCTGTAATAATCTCAGTAGGATCCATTTGCTACATTGACAATGTTATTTCAAATTTGATGAAGAAGTTCTTAGTTCTCAATTTCTAAGTTTCGTTATGAGTTCCTGGTGATGTCGATTACACGTTCTTTTGTAATGATGTAATTGACCCGAGTGATCGAGTATTCGGTCGCGTCCCAAGGTTCCTATCTCGGCTTTTATTTAGTTTACTTAAAGGCTTCCGCACTCCGATCGAGATCAGGAATTTTGGGGCATGACAGAAATTACACAAATCGTAGCGATCGATTGCCACACACAAAAACTGTGCTTTCCCTAGATTATGATCGATCGGTAGTGAAATGATCGATCGCGAGGGAAAATTTTCGGATTTATAATTCTTTTCAAATCAATTTCAAAGTTCAAAAATTTAAGACAAATAAACACTCACCTTGAGCAAAATTTCCCGTTTGAGCATTTAAAATTTTTGGGTATTACACCTACGATCTTGTGATTCTTTTCCATTATCATTAACAAATGAAGATGGGGTAGGCCCTTTTTTGGAATTCTATGACATCAGCAAGGGCTACAACTTTTTTGAAGAAATGTGCATTCAATATTAGATCTTTGAGGTCATCCACTTTTTCTTTGAAAACCCTCACAGTAAGATTTGGCCTGTCAAAAGCTTTCTCCCCAGGTTTCAGGTTGCCAGCAATTTTCGGCCATTCAGGGTTACATGTCATCGTGAGAAACAAGTTAGGTTTCCCATATGTTTGAACAATGGCCATGGCATCCAAATATCGTTGTTTCATATCGCGGGGGCCCCCCAATAAAACTTGGAGGTCACACAATTCGTCTACCAATCTTTCACCCGTCTATTTCACCTACCGTGACACAATTAAGAATTCCTTGGTAAAGTTCTGCACAAATGGTCTTTTGATTTTGGTACAAGAAATTCAGTCGGTTTGTCTCTTTTTTGATGTACATGTCGACAATAAACTGCTTGAACAACCACCCACCATATATTAAACTCTAATTCTGACAAGATCTCATTTCGAATCAATATGCATAGTACCCCCTACATGTTGTGTCTTTCCTTCCATTCCAAATGGACTAATCATTGACCAACATATTCTCAAATGTTTTTGGGGCCAAGTGCAAATTGTGTTGTTGTCTGTTGGAGGAAGATCTCTTTATGCTTCGGTGCCAACCACTCTCTCCTCTTGGAAACAACAATGGATATTGCAGCGGGTCTTAGTAGCCATACTATGGGTGTACTATATAAGTTTGCTTGCTTTCCCATGTACAATAATTTCCCTTTCGCGAATATTTGGTCCATTATTTTGTTCAATCTATATGGTAGCTACCTAGGAGGTAGTTGGTGCATTGCAAACACGTTGATCTTGATCTTGTTTACAATCTTTCCGAATAGATATCCTACAATCTTCAGTGTTAGGCACAACTTCCAAAGATCTCAAAAATTGGGAGTATGGGTTAATTTGAAGGATGAATATTAGTTTTCAAACTAACTTGGAGCATAGGTTGTCTATGTGTCTCAAATGGGTCTCTACTTCATGCTCAGTGTTGTAGAAGTATAGTTGTAAAAATCTTGGTCCCTCATCTGTCGGTTGAAGCAAAAATAGGTTGTGATAAATTTGTCCATGCATTCTGTAAGTATATGTCCCATAACACATATTTGCAACACTTTTGTCTATCAGCACTCGCATTGATGTGAAGGAAAACAAACTATTGTACCCTTTGATGTCATCATGAAAACTTTGTGATTCAGTGGTTGTCCCATTGTACAAATTTGCTAACTCCATTGGCAAGGGATTTGTGTGGATTTTTTATGTTTCCATTGTGACAACAAAATGAAGAATTTTTATAACTCTACATAATGTACTTTGGCTTTCTTTTTTTCAATTGGCGTGGCATTGGTATGAGCGTGAAATTTCCTTGCTCATCCAATGTAGCATCCACATTCTTGTTGGGGAAATGGTTGCTGATATCTATGTCGATGACACATAAATCTTCTATTTCATCATCTGACATCAATTTGTTGACGTGTAGGAGCAGTCAGCTATGGTTAAAATTTTAAAGCAAAATATTGATTAATTTTGGAGCTTAGTATTGTACCTATTTTGTTTTTAAAGCAAACTATTGATTAATTTTGGAGCTTAGTATTGTACCTATTTTGTTTGTTGGTGACTTGGATTCTCTGAGGTAGAGTTGTGTTGACTGACTTCTCCGGAGTTATGTTGTTGTTGCTTCTGCAGTCGAGCAACACACATTTGCAATTTTTTCCTACATTCTTCATCCTTGTATTCGGGAGACATTTGGGTTGAGTTGGCACCCCTTCATGCGTTGAGTTTTGCTCTTATTTCAGACAATTCTTTGTCCATAATCGTAGTATAATGTATTTCCTAATAGCACATGTAGGAATAGCATGGATGATTGTCAAATCATTTATGAATTAGCAACATTTTGATGGAGCATTATCGTCAGCATCAACTGACTGTTATATCATGAATGTAGTCAACCTAGACTGTTTGGGTATGTAGTTGGTAGGTTATGTCACTTACCTATGTTTCTGTTAGACAAGACTATCAGGTATCATCATACGCAAAGTTCCTTCAATGCGATGGAGTGAACCTATACCCAAAAACAAAATTATCATCAAGATATACCTTTAATTTACAAGAAGCTGAGAATATATTCCAGAATAACATCATATCAATACTAATTATTTTGGATATCACCATTGAAGTGGGCAGAGATATTCATCTTATTTTTTTGAATTTTAAAACCCAAATGTGTAACAACCAAAAAATCAGTATGTCTATTAAAAATTGATATTTTAGGAGATTGATCTAAAATAATAAGTTTTAATGATTTTTTAGATTATTTTTTATTAAGTTTTGGCTATATGATGTTAAAGTACGCGAAGAAAGCTTTCCAACACCACCAACTATGCACAATTCGGAGCAAAAATTTATGCTAGTTTGAATTTTATGCTGTGATCTATCGCCAGGGTACGCGATCGATCGGGACAGAGACGCGATCTATCACCTTTGTCCCCCAATCGATCGTTTTTACTGGAATTTGGCGATTTAAGGAAGCGATCGATCGCCATGATCGATCGAAGTACTGCGAACGCGCAGAAAATAGCCGCGATCGATTGCCTAGCACTGCGATCGATCACATCATATAGAAGTTGCGTTTTGTTGTGTTTTTGTTGGGATTTTCTTGAGAAAAGGATACCAAATCCAAACCAAACTTGGAGATGATGCTTATCTAAGGATTTTGGAGGATTCCTATTGGAGGAAAGAGACCATGATGAGGAAGGATTTGCTTAAAGAGGAGAAACCCTAAACTCTATATAAACACATGAGAGGGGATAGTTTGTGTTATTCATATCAAAACTCTAGCCCTAGAAAGCTTGTGATTTTCTCCTTCCCACGTTCACCCTTCTCTCAAGCCTCTTCTTGACTTGAGTCTTCATCCAAAGCTTGGAGCGGAGGCATCGCTGGGAAGCAAAGGAGGCGAACGACGCGTAAGGACGAGACTTTGGTGAAATAAAGAGTAGGATGGTTTTTCCCTATTCTATTCCTTTTCTTCTCATCTATGAGTAAATATTCATTCATTCATATCATTAATCTATATATATACTGATTTGAATAGAACTCTATACATAGTTGGTTGTACGATTCATATTGTTGAGTATGTTTTTCAATAAGTTCATGCTATGTTCTTATATGGGAATACTATCCATGCTTGATATCTATTGATCTTGTTGATGCTAAAAGTTCTAATCTTTGTCTGTTAGCCCTTTGATTTCATTGGTTCAAGTAGTCACAAGTGTTGTCCTGATTTAATTGTCCTTATTCCAAAGGGTAGTTACTTAAAATTGCTATGTATGGTAAAAGACATGATAAAAAAAGTATATTTATGTAATTCCAGAATGTTCTAGGAACTATAATGAACCTAGGGGGGAGTAATTACTTCTATAATACTCTATTAATACTAATAAAGTTTGGTTATACGAAATACTTAAGTATGATATGATTTATCATCTCGGACAGAACTATTTTTGTGCTGACAATCGGTAGTAATTAATCCATAACTAATTTAAGAAAAATTATAAAAATATAAAGTCAGTGGGGTTAGAAACTAGACACATAATTAAAAATTTCAGAGTCTAAGTCTACTGTACAGACTATGGGAGCAGTTAGAATGGGACTGATATGCAGGAGACAGTGTGTTGAAATCAGAGTGAAAACACTAATACATAAGTAATACTACATGATATTCTATGAAATAAGTTAAAGTGTCAGTATTATTCATTACACTATTGAAGAAGGATTATCACGGTAAAGTTGGTTAAGTAAAAAGATTAATCATATGGGGTAAGTCTAAGTGAGCAAGTGAACCAAGATTTCTGTTTTCAGACAAGTAGTTGTGTTGGCTTGAAATTCCACTTGGAAATTAAATCATCAAAGACCTATTCTTAAATCTTGACTTTGGATATATATACATATATATTATAAACCCAATTTTTTTCTGGAATATTCCTATCTAGGGCTATGCATGAACATATGTGTGTCAAAAGTATTGGATGTTTGATCTATACTCCTATGGTGAGCCTTGTTATCATCTGAGATATGTGAACTTCTTGTTACTCCTGAGAGTGAGTCATGTCCTGATGAGAGACTTCGATGTTCTATTCATACTCCATGAGAGAGTCATTGTGGTTAGAGTTACCCTTATTCTCAAAAAGTTGACATCTCTGCAATTGTTGATTAAATCATTCTCCAGTTTGACATTTACATATTTCTCCACTAAGAGTTCTTTTTGAAGATCTCTCAAGGTGGAATCATAGTATGCTCACAAGCCATTGCTAGATCCATGGCGATCTCCGATATTTATGGAACATGGATTCCTTATTACCCGAAGGGAGGCACATATGTACCTTTAGGCTGTATGATATTAAAGAAGGTCTGCAGTCTCCGCCCATTGTGTCCGAAAGTACTGATGGGGCCAGCATCCTAGACATATGGCGGGTTCCGAAAGTGAGAACCTCTAGGGTGATTCTGGTAAGTAGCCACATGGTTGGTAATCAGCGAGCAGAAATTGGATCGCTTTGCACTATTAGATACTTGGAGGTATTATAATTGTTTATTTCTCCTTACACATGTGATGTTCGGAGTCATATTATTTATTATTCTTTCCTTATACTTGTGAGTTGGGAACCGTTGTTGACTGGCCTTTCCATTCATGTAAATAGACCTTAGGTTCAGTCTAGATGTCATGGAGCACTAGTTGTTCATTTGTTATTTTTCTCTTCATACTGCTTAATTCATTTTCAGTGGGTTTTTACATCCAACTAAGTGTTTATATGAAATACTCATGCATCCTCTGATGCAGGCACGAAAGAGAACTAAGACAGGACGTTTGCAAATAGCAGGAAGGTGGTTGGCGAAGCTGTGAAGAGATTAGAGATTATTTGCTATTATTCAGTTGCTTGATTTGATACTTTATGATAGTATTGGTCGTTGTATACTAGAAACTTGTATTTTATTTCTAATGACTTTGTTAAATTTAATGGCTGTAATAAAGACTAAGTAGGTTCATTTCATATTTTTAATAATGTTGAATGTTGTACTACACTGAATCATGGGATGACCGGTTACATATCCTTTCGTGATGGCGTAATTAGTTTTGTTTTAGACTGATCGGTCGCATGCCGGGGGTTTTAGCCTCAAGATGTTACTATCTTTGAAGGCTTCCGCACTCCGATCGAGGTTTGTGATCCTGGGGTGTGACAAAATGCCTTTCCGAACTTCAAGTATCCATTGAATTTAAAGGAAATTAAAAATTATTGTTGATAAATTATTGATTTTTCACTCAAGTTACTAAATTTGGTTTTACTTTGACAAGTTAAAGTATAATATGGAATGACGAGTGCAAATGGTTCAAAATTATGTTGTGCATCTTGTTTTGACTGCACCATTAGCAAAATTTCTTAATGGTGGGAACCACAACTAACGAAGAACAGGGAAGAGGTTTACTACCCTCTGTTTAGAATGAAGTGATTGCATTAGGAAATCAAATTGAACTCATTTTGCTTAATTTATATTTTCTAATGTAGTAACTTGTTTTTTTTGGACAGAGGGAGTACTTATATTGAGTTAGATGGAGGAAAGATGAACATGGAAGTGTAGAATAACAAATTTGGAACACCGAAGCATACACTGTAAGTTATAATTTCGTTTACATTTATGAAACTTGAAGTTTGTAGTTGGAAACCAAAGATATGTGGGTGGGTGAATGTGTAAAATGGACTGTGAAAAGTGGGAGAGGAGGGAAAGTAAGTTGCTTACAGTTTGCTTGCGAAGGGTTCTGTAAGTTGTCCGTTTGTGATATACTGAAGTAGCTGGTTCTAACATTGAAGGGGAAAAAAATTAGTTGGAATTTAATGCTTACTAAATTGCTTATGAAGGTCTATTTGAATAAGAACTTTGAAACGTTTGTCACTAATCGTAGTTTGATTTGGGGAAGGGAAAATTGAAATGAGGAGCAAATACTGAAGTAGCTGGTTCTAACATTGAAGGGGAAAAAAATTAGTTGGAATTTAATGCTTACTAAATTGCTTATGAAGGTCTATTTGAATAAGAACTTTGAAACGTTTGTCACTAATCGTAGTTTGATTTGGGGAAGGGAAAATTGAAATGAGGAGCAAATACTGAAGTAGCTGGTTCTAACATTGAAGGGGAAAAAAATTAGTTGGAATTTAATGCTTACTAAATTGCTTATGAAGGTCTATTTGAATAAGAACTTTGAAACGTTTGTCACTAATCGTAGTTTGATTTGGGGAAGGGAAAATTGAAATGAGGAGCAAAGGAATTTTCTGTATCGCAGGGCACGAACTGCTGTTGTGACATGCTTGAATCTTAGTAAACAGGTGATGATGCAAAGTGAGTTGCATAAGTATGAAGAATACCGTGCCTGTATGCAGTACTTATTTTTAAGCAAATAAGCAAGTGAACTTAGTTCAGATGGTGCAATTTGGGAAGGTATTGAGGACTGTTCAAGATAAATACTCCCTCCATCCTAAAATAAGTGTCACACCCTAAAAAAGTGGGCAGTGTAATTAATAGGTGATCAGAAATTCCAAAGAATTAAAAAACATGTGTAGGTGCTGAATGGGGAAGCATAGTCCAAGTGCATTGGAATATAGATGTTGTTTATATGAACTGATTAGTTAAGAGGGAATTGGGACATCAAGCTTTAATGATACAAGCTCCCATATGGTGGACATGTGGCCTAATCCAATCCAGATTTTGTTGAGGTTAAAGAATCAGTAAATAAACACACTTGATCGTAAGATTGATTTATCTTAGCCATTAAGTGAGAAAATGGTATGAACCGAAAAATGTTTCCCAAGTTATGCATTTTTTAGTATACAAAACGAAAATGAGTGGATTTATTCCACACTAAGTCAACTATAAGTATAGAAAATGAAGAAAGAGTTATTGGAGGCCAATTAAAATTGGAAAAGAGATACTGAAGGTTAAGTCTATAAGTGTCCATAGTTTTGTACGAAAAGCTCCTTTCAGCTTAGTTATGGCCGAAAGTAGTGTGTTAGTTCTCAACTACTTATATAAGGGCTCTAATATCAATACGAAAAATATGACTTGAGCAATACTATGGCAAATTAGGATAACCCTGACAGAGGAGGAAAAATTGAGGTACGGGTATATAAGGGCTTCAATATTCTGATTTCCTTAGGAAGATTATTTTATCTCATCTGTGCTTTGGTGAAAATAAGTCACACTTTGTTTGAATTTTAGCTCATATGTTTAGGAAGATGTGTATCATTGGCAGTGTCTATCACAAAGTATGTGTGCAATGCAAAACAACATGGTGTAAATGTGGTGCTAGACTATTTGTGTTCATGTATATGAATGCTATGTGAAATACAATATGGATAAGGTGGAGGTGGAGGGAGAACTAATTGCTTACATATAGCTTTTGCGGCTAACTCGTTCAGTTGTTCTTTGATTAAGATTTGAAGTGGTAGGTCCTGTCATCACAACTTTCAACAATTAGACGCAATTGAAAACACATTAGGAGTATTCTTTGTCGTAGCATTGCTAATTTGTGATCGAAGATGACAGTTTTATGTGCTTGACGAAGCCGCAATCACTTGGCTGTCCTAAATTGGTGTGGTTGCATTGCATTAAAAAGGATTATACTTCATTATGTTGGTCTCATCAATACTATGTGTTGCCCATTGTGATTGTTGGTCGTGGGTTTATGGAGTGGTGTGAAGTGTAGAACAGAGTGTACGAGGTGTTGGGTATTGAATTTTTGAGAGGGAAAGAAGGGTGGACGTGAAATGGAGGTTTAGGCCGGTGGAAATTAGGGCGGAAACAGTGATACTGGGAGAAATGGATCACCACCTGATGAAGTTTTGGTAGGTTGGTAGCGGATTTTCTTCCCGACATTGGCCGTAGCCGTGCTTGAATAACTTTGGTGAGGGTGGCGTGGTAGGATTTGGAGGAGGAATTCTAGTTTTAAGTGGCGACCGTTGGTATTGGGAGTGTGTTTGGACAACTGGGATGGGGAGGAGTCCGTTGGTGCCTGGTGGATGTGGATGGGGAGGGGTGAGTTTTGTGTGGTATGTTGGTTTGTTCGTTTATTTTGAGTGGTATCCGGTGAGAATTGGGTACCTAACCGCAAATCTGCAGTTGATCGCGTGTCCATTAAAACACGACCATATTTGAAATTGAGTACTCCCTCCGTTCAGAAATAGGGTGTAAATTTTTTAAAAAGAGTCGTTTTGTTTGGACCATGGGGCACACAAGAGGTCAAGTGACTAGCTATAACCTCATCCACACCCCTCCCTCCTCTTACTCTCGACCATTCCTTCATTATTGACGCAGCTGGCGCCCGATAGCATTGCCACTGAACGTCCCAAGTAGTGGCAGTCCAAAGCTTCTGGAGGCCATGTAAACCACACCAAGCGGCCATGGGGCGAGAGATTGAGGCGGAGGGGCGAGAAAGTGATGTGGAGTTGGGGAGAGAAGTTTGACCAGAGCCGTCAGAGGGGTATTTTCGAGATTCTTTTTAAATCAGAGGAGTAAATACGAATAGAACCGAGGGAGTAAAATTTAGTTGTCCCTGAGGTCATTACAAAAAAATCGAGTTCTGTCCACCCACTTCTAATGTTGTGGTCGTGAGGGAGCAATATTTGACAATTTTTTTAATGAATGTTTTTTTACTTAGAGTTGGTCTTGCCAGCATGCAGTGATGTTGTGTTGGCTACATTTTTCTTTTTACTAAATGGGTGTTCCTGAGGACCATACCCTTGGGCACATACAATCAACTTGCTTTTGCAACAAACTTTAATCCCGATTCGCGAATATTGACCTATGTGGGCATTTCATTAAGGGCAACATTGTTTTACCCCTCGAAAATGGAAACTTTACCGTTTCTCCTTAAGGGCAACATTGTCCAAAAAAACCGCATTACCACCCTCTTCCCGTCTCCCATAATCACTTCCATTCCCAACCATCGCCTCCCTCCCCTTCCCATCCGTTCAACTCATGCCTCTTCCCTTTGGTTGCAACCCAAATTCGAAGTCCACCTCTAACTCCATGCATTCCTCCAATCCTATGTATCTAATGTTGATATGTCTTCCCTCATTAAGTGATTCCAGTTGTTGTACAATTCAATGTATACATGTCAACTACTGAGGCAGATGGCACAATCGTACCTCCTGAGAAGGCCATGAAGGGTATTTCTATGCATTTGCCTGTTTTAGGATTTAATAATTCTGCAGGCTGTAAAGGGGTTAATGCACCACATCATCTGCTAAGTCCTACAACATAACCTTGCTGTTCAATAAACTAACTTCCCATTATGGCCTTCCCGTCGTCTTGACGTTCACTTCAACCTAAAGATATACATGGGGTCATATCTCCAAACATATTTCATTGCTCCGTGGAGATTCTCCCATGCATAAGGCAGCCGTCAGCAGATCCAACCACACGAGTATGGAATGTCATTCCAAAAAGACACTCCTTATAACAAAGTCACCCTTTAATCACATCAGCAAGTATGGTGCTGGAGCGGACTTCATTTAAGGCTCGAAATGTCAGCTTCCCTTTGACGGGTTCCTTATCATTAACAACATTAAAATGAGAGACATTCTACACACATATTGTTTCCCATGATAGGAACATGAATAAATAACACTCCAATTGAAAATGGAAAAATAAACTTCCAAAGTCTGTATGTGAAAACAAAAATGAACTCCTGAAGTCTGAGACAGTCTAAAACAAACACAAATGCTCAAAAGAAATGGAAAAAAAATCTCCCGAAGTTTATATCTAAGTTTTTAGAAAAACACCCAAAGTCTAAGATTATCTAAAACAGTATGTTGTCATCATTATTCTCTTTAAATAAAAAGATCACGTAGCAGAAAAAAATTTAGTGAGTGTGGAGCGATTGCCGAAGCTCAACTCCACGATCTGTCACCTGAAAGAGATTTTTTTTCCATCGGTAAGCTGATTTTGTAAAATGTAGACGATTGTGTTTGCCCACAGATATTGACTACATTGTTTGAAATATATATAAATAGAGCATGTACTTACCCTCTTCAATTTTGGACAATCTGATGCAAGTGTAGGACTTAATTTCTCCATTTGCAATTATTCTCTTTTTGTTCCTGAGAGTGAAGATATACTTCTTCCATAGCATTTCATTCAGAATCTCTATTTAAATAAATTTGTTTGAAGATTGCATATGACCAAGAAGGAAAGTTTGATTGTTGTCCTCTTCAGGAAAACACAGTCATTAACATTAGATAACAATAATTTTATGGTTGGGTTAACCTTCAGCTTTTGCATTTCATGAGCAGAATAACCTATAACTTTTTCTCCTTCTCTATTAAACAAAGAAACCCATAGGTTTCCAGTGGCATCACTTATTTTTGCTTGAGAGAAATAACTGCACACATTGAGCATATGAGGGCAAAATAATTTTCTAGTGTAACTTCGAATGCAATTAGTAACTGAAGCTTACTTGTATTTTGTTGGCCGGTAAGACGTTGTTGTATGTGCATGTAGCATTGCTTTCGACGTTGAAAATTTTTTTGTTGCAGTTGGAGCATGAAAGATACCATAAGTCCATATTCTCATTATATGAAACAATACATGCCTCCGTTTTGTGGTAATCGCCCTGCAAATATCTGTGTCAGTTATGGCAAGTGTATGTTTGGAAGGTGGATTTTTTAACATGTACCACCTTCAATTACAAAAAAAAACATGTACCTCCTCATATGCATCCTCCCAGTACAAAATCTCGATTATTGTTCTAAGAGATGGAAGCTGAATTTGTTGATCAACATTCTGTCCAACTTCAAAATGTGATATTTTGGTATTGTTCACAGAGTACCTAAGAACAATGAAAACAGATGTTGTTATGATCTTTGTGCATGCGTAAGTGATACCCTAGCATGCATTAATATTCCAAAATGCTACCATTTTTTAAGAGCGATGGCTTCTTCTCTTTTGGGGTGTATCTCAACTTTGCTATCAACTGTTGTTGAGACCAAAATGCGATTTGCAGTTAATGTGAATTAAGATGTGTGAAAATGAGAATTAGTCTAGGAAATGTAGACAACTTTGCTATTGAATGCGATTTTAGTACTAATGTTACATGGGTAGTTCACACGTTTCACATACGAAATGCTAACAATAGGGTTTTCTTCAACTGCGTCGAGGATGAAATCTCCTTCAACTTTGCCAGCGCACCCCACAGGGCAAGGAAGATACGAGTTGATTGGCTGGTGGACATGTTCAAACAAATAGCAGTGTTGGAGCTAAATTGGAAGACAATGTAGGGTGTCGATGGATGTGCCTACCTTTGATCCACAAGTTCAATTTCCTGCCTGGGAGTTTTGGTTGAGTCACGGCGTTGAATGGTTGTCGGATGATGAGCTTTCACGAGAATATCAATGACATATGTAAAGTTGCCATTGGTATAACTCTTAAAGATACATCAAATGTAACGCCCAAAAATTCTGTAAGTTTACCAAAACTGCAATTTTAAGAAACTATTCTAAAATAGGAAAGTTTTGCTGCCTGTTTTGAAATCTTTTAATCTGGTGTGTTGAATTGGTTTTGTGATGATTTTAGAAGAGTGGAATTGATAAACCAGATTAGGCTGTACACTAGGGCACGAGGACTAGCCCTGGCACTGGGCTCAACCTGGTGCTGAGGCTGGCCTCGCGCCAGGGGCTGAGTGCACCTGATGCCAGGAGTGGGGACCAGGCGCCCGGGTATGAGATTAGTGTGTAGAGACTCATTTGAGTATTTTGAGTTATTAAATTGAGTTAGTGATGTGGTACAAGAGTTGTGCAGTATTTTTTAGCACACTTCATTCGCGGGACATCGGAGCCATCCATCTGTGTGCCACACACCAGGTGCAGAAACACCTGAGGGCCAGAGCCATGTGGACACAGCGCCTTGGGCACTGTGCACATGGTTGGCATGTGAATATTTGGTTAGGAGAAAGAGAATCAAGGAGAAGAGGGAATTTCAAATTCTTTCCAAATCCAGTTTTAAAAGGAATAAATATCTAGTCCAAAATCCGGTTTATGTGTTAATTGATTTGTGATTCTTTCTAATTGGAATTTAAGGAATCTTAAGGGCTGGATTGTGAACGTGATTAGTGGCTAATAGATTGATGATTTGCCACGTGGCCTTGAGGGAGATCATGTTTGGATTGGAATTAGGGAGGTTACACTCTTAGTTTGGTAACCGATTCCATTATTCAAATTCTCTACTAATTAAGAAGTTGTAACTAACCATAAATCAAGGAAACTGATTTAGAGGGATAAGGGAAACTACGTTGGAGCATAAATCATGCCTTTTAGAGGATAAAACTCAGCCATTAGATGAGATTTGATCTAAGGTGATAGATTGGCCTGATTGAGGAAACTTCCTTAAGTAGAAAATTAGGGTTGTAGACCACCTTGATTGGGGGAAAACTCTAATTAATGATGAGATAATTGGGGAGCACATCTTGGCAAGCGGAGATTCTCATGGCTGGACCTTATGGTGATCGTTGGATTGGAAGATGATCAACGGTGGAGATCTAACCTAGGTAAGTATTAAAACCGTATCAAATTTGAATTCAATTAGGAGGAGATTGTGGGTTAGTTATGGAAACCAACTAATTGCACTTAAATTCCTAACTAATTGGGATCGTATTTGATGAATAATTGAGAAGTTACCACGTTCTAATTGAAGATCCTCTCTTATCTTGGTCTATTTGTGGCCCTTGGATGATATAAGGATCCACGGTGGTGATTCGTCTAAAGGCAATAGGGTAATTACTATTTAAACTCACTAGTAGAAGGGCCGGCAACCTTTTGGACGTTTTGGGGAGTCATGCAAACTAGCAGAGGTCTCATCCTCACTTCTCCTCCTTCGACCAAGAACTTTCTTTCCTTCCACAAGGGATCGTGGTGGTGGTGATTCGACGAGAACGAGGGTGGTGCAACCGGTGATCGAAATTCGCGTAGAAGTTGTAAATCATCAAAGAGGTAGGATGCACTATTTTTACCACAATTTGTTTCTCTGAATTCTCATGAGTATGATCCTTGTTTCATGCTGATATAATAGTATGATGTCGATGATTGGATCTTAATATGGTTTTAAGCAAAGAATTGTCTTGAATATGCAAGAATGCTTAATGCATGATAAAAAAATGCTTCTTTTGTTTATCACGTGTTTGTTCTTCACGTACGAAGCCCTAGAATGCATTCCCATGAGGTTATACTAATCGATCTATGTCATATCTTGCTGTTGTGTTTCATTTCGTGTTCTGTCCAGAAAAAGATGGCAGCTTTATTGATCGATCGAGTCGTTTCATACTATACTAGTACTCTTGATCCAATTTTGATAATCGAATTGAGATTCCTATATAATTCTTGATCTAGCTCTTATGAAATTAAATTCTATTGCCTCTGATGCGTCAGCTTACCTTCTGGGATTCATGTCAGATTGTATTTGGTGTTGACCAGTGTCTGTGATTAATTGTCTTACTTGAATTCTTTCGGGTTTTGGTGAAGATATGGTTATATACTCCAATAATCTTAAAAGATATGTACAAAGGGTAAGAAAATTATGTGAAATCAGAGTTGAAGAGGTTCTGTAAAATACTTAGAGAGTGGATTCTTTATGTCAGTAAGTAGTATTAAGTAATTAATTACGAGTTAATCAGCAGATAATTAAAGTGGATTAAGATAACTGCTCTCGGCCAGGACTGTTCCTGCACCGACCAGTAGTGATCGAAAATTCATAACTAAATATATAAAACTCAAAAAATTATAAAATGGGATAGGTTAGAAACTAGACAGATAAGACTAACTGATATAAAAATTTCAGAATTTAATACATAATGGATAAACAGTGGTAGTGGTTAGAATCAGCTGTTTTGCATGGGGCAGAACACTGTGTTCATGTTAAAACCCTAAATCGGTTGGATACTATACACTACAAGTATACGTATACATAGTATTATGACCTGATTATTATATTGTAAGACTCTGAGGGTGCAGGGTACAGTAATATCAGATTATATGAGTATGAACAGTGAGTCATGGGTTCTGTCCAAAATTAATTATCTCTTTGAGTCTAAGTCCTTGATTGATCTATCGTGCAAGGAATTCTCTCGTACAAATCCAAAAGACTTTGTGCACCACGTTTGATCTATTCCTGATATTTGTGACCTTAAATTCTTGTGCATGGGAATTGGCATATCTAGAGGTTAAGTGCGTTGAGGTGATTCAGTATCTCAATTCTTAATGAGTCATGATTGGAGTCATCTGATGTTGATCATTCTAAGAGTTTTGAATACTCCGATGTGAGTCCTTTCTGATGACCTTGACAAAGTTATTGTCTTACTCCTCTAAGAGTCTTTCATTGATGATTATGGTTTGGGTCTCTATTTGAGAGAACCCTAGTTGATTCTAGATGAATTCAGTTCCATGTAAACTGGTTATCCACTAGGAGTTCTGATGAACACTCTTAGTTGGATTCATAGTATGCTCACGAGCCATTACTAGATCCTTTGTGATCTCAGATGATATATGAACCTCTGTAGTTCAGCCGATGATGGCAACACGTGCGCTTTAGACTATATGACATTACGGAAGGTCTGCAGTTTCAGCCCATTGTGCCCGTAAGTACCGATGGGGCCAGCATCCCTAGACGCATGGCTGGGTTCCTCTGTAGAACCTCTAGGATGATCTGCTATTGATGTCCATAGGGGAAGTAGACTGAACAGAGAGCATAAATTGTTGTCTTCGACACTATGGATGTTTGGAGTCAGTATTCTTATTGATCTTCCTGATGCTCTGTACGTTTAGGAACTGAGTTATGTTTATTCATTCTTGACTGCTGATGGTCTTTGATATTGATTTTGAGCAGGTAAGTGAACCCCGTATTTACTCTACCTGATATTCTTGAATGTGTCTTTAATGATCATTTCTACAATATTCTATTTTATTACTTGTTGTGGGTTTTTCTTGGCTCCTACTGGGTATTTATTTCGATGCAGGAATTAAAGTGGAGAAGAACTAGCAAGGTTCGTGTTTGGAGCTCGATGACGGAAGTTGATAAGATGTGGATTTATTTATCGTTTTTATTTTCTGTTCGCGGAGAACTTATTAGCCTGTGTGCTGAATTTATTTTGATGTTTAATGAATTGTTGACTGGATTATTGTAATAGTGTAGTTTGTTTTATTATTTAAGATTTTGTATAACGGATATTGGTTAAGCATTCAGGAATGGGATCGTATGTGTTGAGTATTCGATCGCGGCCCGGGTTTCAGCCTCATGACCTTAATTGAGTTAGTGCTTCCGTGCATTATTCGAGGTTTTGAAATTCGGGGTGTGACATCAAATGCAGAATTTCACTGCAAGTTTCTATAAATTTAATGACATAAACAATTGCACTTTTTTTGCATAAATTCTCTCCAAATAAGAAAAAAAAGAATTGTGAGCCTAGATGCTGAAACATTTACCAACATATAAAAAAGAAATATATTTGAACCACTGAAAGCTCAAAAATAGAGTGAAATAACATGTCAAAACACCAAAAAAATAAACAATCAAGAATAACATTTTACTCCATACACACAGACAAGCATGAACACAAGAAAGAACAATATACATGCATAAGCAGATGGATATCTACAAAACCTGCACATTTTTTAGTGATATGATAGAGGCAATGAATAGTTCATAAAGAAAATCAAAACAAGAACTCAAAGATTTTAAAAATATCAATTGCTCAAATATTAAATGGCATAGTGAAGGCAATTGCTCAAACATCCTCAGCATCCAAAAATACATAAGGAATCCTCTTTGAACAACAATAATCTCCCAATAATGTTAAAATCAAAGAAGAACCCACTTTCTCTTTAAACATGTGCCCACAATTCCAAGAGAGAACAACACATACAAGATGATGCGACATATAGATTCAAGGCAGACAAAACCTTACAAAACACATATTAAAGTCAATAACAATGGTACAAAAAATCTCGTTTAGTAGATAAAATAAAATAATGTGATTTAGGAGGAGGTAGTAGAATGGACGAAACATTTTGTTAGCTTCGATTTCATGGATTAGTTGACTAAGTGGGGTGAACTTGTAGGTCTCATTATGAGCAAAATTGCCTCATCAGTTGCGGCTTCAATAGTGGTATCCTTTTGTGCAATTATCTCATATTTGGTGGTCCCCCACTTGTAGTTTGGTTTGGATCTTTTTATGTGGCCGTTTGTAATAAGGTAGACTTTGTTTTCCTTTAACATGGGTTTAAATCTTTCAACTAACTCATTGAATATTGTCATTTGAATTTTTGAACCTAGTGGAGAAGTTTTTTAAACATATAATATAGTTAGTTGATAACAAAGTGAATGAATTGATGTTATTTGACAATAGAATAAATATTTCACACCTGCTCATCGGCAACACGAAGGGTGCATACAACTCCTGTTCCTTTGGAGTTATCATAGTGGTGGACTTTTCCTTTATGTAGTAGAATGCACTTTATTGTCCATGAGTAGTTTGTGGGTGACAACTCACTTATTGCAATGTGTTGGTGGCCCATTTCCATTTCTGTATACAGTTTTAGTATTTTGTGAGTAAAAATTATGAAATATGGTGATGTCCATCAAAAAGATGTAAATCATTAGATCTCAGGATTCGCTCAAGCTTCATGAAGATGCAATCAAGATTTATGAATATGAACTAAGTAGCATGAGGTGTAAAGCAGCACATAAATGCGATTCTTTTGTGAGGATGTGGTACTTGGGTGGACATTAAGGTAAAATGGTCTACCAGCGTAGGGTGTCATTATCAATAGTGTTTCTTGGACGAAACGAAAATAAAATTGTGATAATTTTCTAGAACATAGTGAGAAAGGCTAAGTGTCACACTAATGAAGGTTATAGATCTATAACCAGAGATAGGAGATCTAGAATCATGCTCCCTCCATCCAATGGAAGCTTGTCTGGATGTAAATAAATATGAGTCCAATATTACATGACTTTAGTTGCTCTCTTAAGGCATGAACACAAAAAAGGAACCTGTAACAACCAAAAAATCTGTATAAATTTTTTTTATGATTGACCTAAATTAGGAAAGTCAATTTGCAATTTAAAATCTTGTGAATGACTTATGTTGATTTCATTTGTTGCATTAGAACGTTGCTTGGTAGAGGACTCGAATTAATCAGGTCATCAGGGCACTTAGGTTGAGCCTGGCACCAGGGTCAGAGAGGAGCCTGATGCCAGGGTGAGGTTAGGGGCCAATGCTAGGTAGAGTGGGACGCAACATTTTGTATAAGAGTTTTGAATGAGGGTAGTTTCCTAGTTAAAGTTGAAGTAACATTGGAAGTTACCAGGTGGAGTTCAAATTTATAACTATTTACTATGCATCACACTTTCCTAGGCTCCAGGTCATCTAGGCGCCAGGTATTATTGACGGAGTAAAATATTTTGGATGGTTATCTTGAGTGATTAGAAGTGATTGACAATAAGGATGAGAGTTTCTTAGTTACCGAGCAGTAATTGTAGAAAGTGACGGTGAATTAGGAGTGTGCGGAGAGTCCTAAATGAACTGGACACTGACAGGTCTGGGTGCCAAATAGGATAGAAGTGTGAAGATTCTAGATATTAGAGGCAACCAATAGGAAGAGACACCATCATATAAGGGGTGCCAGGAGAGTCCTAGTTGGTTAGGCAATTACTTGTTTTAGAGTTGCGATAGACTTGGAAAGTGGTTACGCAATCAGAATTGGATTTGGTATCCTAACTAGCTGGGTACCAATGATGACCGGACGCCAAAGAATGTGAGGAGAATGTGGGTAACGGATGGTGGAGATAAAAAGGGAGTAAAAGGCTAAAGCAAGTCCTAGTCAAACTAGGAAAACCTAACCCTATTTAAATCAGGATTTGGGCTAGCGGACCTTTACTTATTGGCCAACTAGACCCCTCTCCTTCTCTTTGTGCTTTCTTCTTCCTCTATCACGTCCCCTCTTAGCCCTCTCTCTCTCCCTTCATCTCTCTCTTGACGTTGCGGGTTGGAGTGGTGAAGCGAGTAGGATCGAATTCATTAAAGCGAGAAGTAATTTCTGGAGAAAGGTAGGATGATTTTTACACCATTCATTCTCAATTTTCATTCCTTGATGGATGATCTGAGATTTGTTATCCTAAAGACAATTTCTGCATCTTGATGTGTATTTTTTGGTGCTGGAATTTCTTATACTCAAAGTAATTATTTCTTTACCAATGTGATTAATGATCCATTGAATTGATTAGATGTATAAAAGTTTTGCATGTATTGTTTTGTTACACGAGTTAGAGCTTCAATAAGAACGTGTTCTATCATGATCTCTCAGATGTTGTCTTGATTATTTTCATATCAGTTCGTGGAGTATTGGTTCTAGTGTGTTTGTTATTAAGTGTCATATAGACTGATCATGTATTGATTGGAAATATATGTTACACTTTCCTGTTACAGTCCGATCAGTACCAAATTGATTTCAATTTGATCCATGGCCATGCTGGTCATTAGGATCACTCATTTTACATGTGTCCGTACCCTATAGAGGAGTCAATAGTGTCCAACAATTATTGTCCAGTTCTTCTAATTGATCTTGTATAAGTAATATGATTATACAATTGCATGTACATACAGAAATAAACCTAAGATCATTCTAAAATATTAAATTCATGGACTAATAAGGATATGATATAATGAAAAGTGTAATGTTAACCTATACTTAAGACCATTAAGTATCAGAAAAGTAAGTATTAGAGACGATAATTAGTCTCATTAAGTAAGTTTAATATAAATAGTTCTCTCGGCCATAACAGTTATGTGTCAACGACTGGTACAAAGAAAATCATAACTAATTCTAGAAAAATCCTAAAAATATGTCATCAGTTTTGAATGAAACTAGACTAATGGAGTACCTATTGTAAATTCTAGTGTCAATTCAATCTGTACTGTATGTGACAATTGTTTGATTTCACTTGATCTATCAAAACAACACACCTTCCTTACACTAAAAGTAACTAACACTTGATTAATATAAGTCCTTATACTATAACTAAGCATGACTTATCTAATGAATTTTATCAAACTCCGGATAATAATTTCAGTAAAATTGACTGAGTCACAAGACCCCCAATAATTTGTTCGACTGATGGTCTTCCGTCTGTTTGATAAACATTAGTTATCTTGTTCTTGTGTCTATATGATTCAAGCTTTCAATTAAAACTTGAACTTAATATTCTTCATGTTCTAACTCTGGTTCTTGGAGTCATGATTGGCGGTTCTTGATCAATTCTTATCCTATGAGTTCTTATTCAATATTAGTCATGCGTAACATGTCCGTTTGTTGGTTATCTCATTTTGTACTTGTCACGCCTCAAAATTTGAGACCCTGATTAGAGCGCGGAAGCAACCAATCAAACATAGTCAGGAGGTCAAAAACTCGGGGAGTGGCCGAATACTCGATCAATCTCAACCAGATTATCAGATTGGAATGCACAGGATCAATATAAAAGAACAATATCCAAGTATTCAATCCTAACATAACATTGCCAAAAAGAAAACTACTTAGTCTCTTACAACAATTCAAATAGTAAAAAATCCAAAAATATCAAATTCTAGGCATATATGCCACCCAATCTATAAAAGTCAATCATAAATAAAATTTAAAAGAGTCTTCTACTCCAAGCTTCAGTAGTCCATAGCAGCTCCAACAATCTTTACCTACTCAGTTTCACTCTCTTTTAATTCCTGCATCAGAGGATGCATGAGTATTCCGAAGGAAATACTCAGAAGGATGCCAAAAACCCCACTGATAATAGGAATGAAAAATATACAGACATGAAGTTTTAGTGAAGAATTTCAATGTTCAACAGACATCAGGGATTGGAAACCCATCATTTAATTTACTTGAATAATGACCATACTTAATGACAACTGTTGTTGTTTTAATTAATCTCTTAATTTTAGTCGCAAGTGTACGAATCGTATTTGGAGTACAGTCGCATAATTTTACGAGGTCGAACCCACAGAGACTTGTATTTATGGAACTCTAATTCAAAGATGAGATTACTACCCTTGCTGAAGAATTAAATTGATTTGATTAACTACAACTATGACTAATCAAAGACTCAATGCAATCAAATAACTTTAACTAACCAACTAATATAAAAGCAATTAATGAGTCTACTGAAAAGGGACTAATTTAGCAAATAAAAATTAAAACTTTTAATCAAATACTTAAAATACTAGGGTATAAGAATTAGTACATGACAATTATAGAAATAATTATCCACAATCAGCAATTGTTCTCACAATTATCTCGTAGAGAATTTGAATTTAATCTATTCTCCTATAGAAGATATCAGCATAAAAGCATACAAATTTTCAAAATAGAATTTATCTTCTCTTGCATATTAATAGATGAAATTCAAATAATTAATTGTATCCATTATTCGATAAATCACAACCAATATCCAAACAACATATTAGATTTACGATTCAATGCAATTGATTCGAGAATAACAATCGTTAAAATGCATTAATTTAGAGATAACAATTGTGTCATATGAATCCTACTCCCACAATTAATCACGGCTTCATCTCAGCCCTAGACAGGAAATTAGTTACTCATGCTATGGAATTGAATTGCAAAATCAAAGAAATTCATCTCAATTAAAAATCAGAATCATTTACAAGAATTTTGAGATAATAAATAAAACACAACTCACTGTTCCTCTTCTCTTTTGGTCGTTCAGTACAACTGAGAAAGATGAAAGGCAACACAGCAACCCGTTCGATACAACTCCAATACAGCGAACTAGTAACCGAAATGATAAGAAAACAGAGGAAATGAAAAAGAACTGAATTTTCTGGAACTAAAATGAAAAAAAAATTGCTCTGGTCGTCTTCTTCACTCGCCGATTTTTTTCTCTGTTCTGCTTATATAGACTGAAGAAGAGTCATTTTCGTCCCTTTCCACCTTTAGGATGAACCCGAATCCGTCTGAATCTGTTCGCCATGATGCCCATCCTTTTAGTTTCTGAGTTGAGGACGCCTTCCATTCTAGTTGATCCCCTCATGCGGTTTTCCAAAATCCAAACATTTGTGTCTATTTTTCCTCCTCACCATGGCCGCCGTTGCCCCGTTCCTCATCTCAGCCACCACCATCGTAACCGCTTCGAGTGACCACCGCCGTCTCTCTGCTCCCGAACCCAGCCACCGATCTCGACTGCCGTCCTTCCTCACGAGCCCTCGAACCACCTTCATCCTAAAGATCGCCGGTCATCGGTCACCAAGAGCGCTCGATTGTCATGCTGGTTTGCCTCCTCCAGTTCGTCATCGCCATCAGACTCATCGCTCGAGCAGAGCAGCGCTTCTGCTCTTCAATTAGACACCCGAGCCATGGGCACGGGTTGTCTTATTTTTCTTTATTTCCTTTCGGCCGAATCGGTTCAGTTCATGTTCTTCTCCATTTCTTTTTCTTTTTTCAATTGGCTGACTTAAAACCCATTATGTAAGGACCCTCACCTTGAACCGGTTTACTTTAATGTTACTTATCGGTTGTCGTGTGGTTTAAGCGTTTTTTAATTTAATTTAGTGGTTTTTGAAAATAAATGGGGTTTCTAAAGGTTTTAATCAAAACCAACTTCACAATCATGAGTTTTAAGTGATTTTGGATCAAATCTGAATTTTTGGGATTTTTCTGATTTTCACCAATTTTCCACCAACCATGAGTTTTTTATTTTATTTGAATGGGATATGCTTGCTATTACTTTAATGGTGGGTTTAATAAATGCTAATCCCATACCTTATTTTCTTAGGGTTTTATCTTAAAATGGTATAAATTAGTGTTCTGGAAGGTTTGATGGCTTTTTATAATGTTTGAGACCATATATGAAGCTTTCAAGTTGTGTTAATGGAGTCTCGGTTTTGGGATTGTCGAAAAGAAGAAGATGCACAGTAATCGATCGCCCTTGATTAGCCGATCGATCATCCAGCGATCGATCGTGCTTAATTAGCCGATCAATCGGCCAGCGATCGATATTATAATGAGGGGATGGATTAGGAGCACGTTCCATGTGTTGGAACCAACGTAGGTCTTGCTCATGGATGTATCATGATATCATGCATCATATATCGTACTTCATGGATGAAGTTTTCTCGTTGTTTAACCGGAATTGATCGATTGTATGCAATGTTTGAAATTGCGTGCCAGATTAATCGATTGAAGGATTAATCAAAACTTGGTTCGTCCGAAAGGACATGTTTTCGATTTCGTTCCTTTGTGGAACATGTATACTCCCCGGGTTGAGTCTAGTACATTGAGATATATGGGGGGCAAGTTGTGTACTTGCTTTGCGGATGAGATTACTAAGATTGTCATCTAGACTTGAGCATCCAGAGTGGTACGTGATCTATACATGAATTATGCATTTTATTATCTCCTAAACTTATGTTTATGCTAGTGTTTGTTTAGAATTAGTGCTATTTTAATATAGTTTTTGGTTTTTGTAGCAAATAAGGGCAAGATGCAGAATTGTGGTGAAACGTGACTCTAATGGTTAACCTTCATTACTTCGATTGTATATCTCTGATGGGACTAATTCAAGCTTCATGTTAAAGTAGAAGAAGTCAACTTTTCAACGCCATCGACCGTTCGCAATTCGGAGTTCTGAGTAAAAAATTGTGATCATTGAAAATATAGCACGTGAAAGAGACATGACTAAAGAGAAGAACCATCAAGATGAGATTGGATGGATGAGATTGATACAACGGTTTTTTGTTTAATAAAGAAAAAAAGAAAGAAACATGAACTGAATCACCGGTTCAGTTCTGGTTTGGTTCGGTAAAAAGAAAAAGAAATAGAAACCCGACCCGAGCCAAAGCTCGGGCCTTTCGTTCCAGACAGAGCTCGAGCTCGAGCTCGAGGGTGGTACGGCAGCGGAGCTCGAGACGACGAGGCTGCATTCGATGGCAGCGGAGTGACTCGACGGCGGCTGGGCTCCGATGAAGATGACGACCGCGACGGATTCACGGCAGAGCAGCCCACAACGAAAGTCGTGCTCAGTCGGGAAACAAAAAATAGTCATGCAGGAATTGGGAAAGTCTGGATTTGGACTTCACTTAGGACTTGCATTCGGGTTTGGCCGCCTATAAAAACAGACGAAGGCGGGGCTTTGGCCGGAAGGAGAATCAGAGAAGGAAGGAGTCGATTGCTGGAAGGGGGAGGAGACGAAAGGGACGAAAGCTCGGAGTTTTGAACTGATTTCAATTGCTACAGTGCACGGCTGATTGAGGGAGATGATGAATAGTAACTAGTGAATAGTGAAATTGCTATAGTGCATAGTGAATAGTGTTTTTGGTGAATAGTGCCAGATGACTCCGACAAATCAGCAGCATTCTCCTCGTCTGATGGCTGGCTAAATTCGCGTCCAAGGCGTAGATGAAGCCCTAGATTTGTGTTATTACTCTTGATTGTTTCATTTAATATAATTGATATGATTATGCTTAATTCGATTTCATGAGTTCTCTTTTAAGTGCTTGACCATAGACTTAATTGATTATGAATGAGATTTGATATTGTTAATACCTGTGTCTAATGAAAAAGTTTGTGATTGATTTTATGCCTGACCAAGGATAGAATTAATTACATGATAGTGAATGAACTCTCATGTCCGACCAAGAACGTGAGTGGATTCATTGTGATTTGTGTGTCTGACCATGAACACAAGTTACCGTATCATGTCAATTTGTGCGTAATAATAATTAAGAGTAGTAATTGCATGTCTAGTGGTGGATTCGCTACCTTGGCACTTCTCCATATTAGTTAAACTCGTTTCAGTAGCTTAAGTTTATTGCTTTCTTAGATTAAATCAAACTACAACTTTTCTTCTCTTGAATTTAGTAGATTATTTATCCGTCCCTGAGGTTCGACAACCCTAATACTCATTGTAGTACAATTACCTTGTGCAATTGCAAGAGTTTAAATATTAAAAGATCAGTACGCTTCGTGCACTAGCTACCATTTGTTCTAGGGTTCCCTGTGTGGGAATTCGGGTTCTCCCCCACCGTAGGAGATGTCCCTGGGCGAACACACCTGCTCTAGGTTCTTTGTATAAGAATCGGACATCCTTGGCCAGGATTGTCCAGGGCGAGCAGCTTTAGAGGCCGACAACCCCGACCTTCGTACATTTCCTATGTGGAAATCGGACTATGATGCGCCTTCGTGGCCAATGTATGTGATTGAGACATTATTATGCTGGATTATGTGTTATGAATGCATGATTAGAAAGTATGTGATTGAGACATTATTATGCAGGATTATGTGTTATGAATACATGACTAGAAAGTATGTGATTGAGACATTATTATGCAGGATTATGTATTATGAATGCATGATTAAAAAGTATGTGAATGAGACATTATTATGCAGGATTATGTGTTATGAATGCATGATTAGAAAGAATGTGAATGAGACATTATTATGTAGGATTATGTGTTGTGAATGCATGATAAAAATGTATGTGAATGAGATATTATTATGCAGGTTTATGAGATTTGAATGGATGATCAGAACATGGTGTGTCATGTTGATTTTGGATTTATACTTGCTATGTTGTGATGCCGCTATGATCCCTGTTTATTGCCGATTGTATTGAAACCATTACTGAGTTTGATACTCACCCCTCTTTCCTTGTTTTGTTTTGGAGCTGCGTGGCATGACATGCATATGGACAGGATCCCTTGTATGAAGAACGATCGGGGAGAGCATGAGATTAGGCGTGGAGACCTTTGGACTATATTTTTGTTATGTTGTTATGTTTTACTCTATTTAAGTATGGAACATTGTGTATGTTGGCACTTGTTTCCGAATTGTGCTTATCTTATGTGTTTAGACCTATTCTAGATCTTGTCGTCGAGCCTGTGTGTCGGCTCAGGGTTATTAGTATGTGGGTTTGAGACTTGTGGATTTATTTAGAGTTCAACTCCACTTTTATTCTACTTATTTACTCTTGCCCAAAGTAGTTGTGTAACTCTGTTAGATTGACCACCCGTATGTGGGGCATAAGTCTTTTGCTATCTCTTTAATACAGTCGCCCCTGTGCACTGGTCCGGCTCTTGGATTGGGTTCGGTTTGGGTCGGGCAGTGTCGGGGCGTGACATGTTATATCATCTTCATCCGTCAGATCGAATCTGAATGCCATCCTTTAATTCCGTGCGCCCGTCTTCTTTATTAGTGAACATCAATGGTTCAGATCTTCTCTGCGCGTGATCTCAGCTCTTAGGTCACTTTGGCACTTCAAAACACGCGTAATGGCTGTTTTGCAGTTCAAGTACTTGAATCTGTCCCAAATTAGATGCACCAAATATTCATAAAATTATGGAACACATTTAGATTGAGCCATTTAAAGCAAATTACTTATTCAATTCCTAAGTACTAAACTAATTACTAAAACTCACTTTATTCCTTATTTTAACTAGAAATTAAGACTAACAAATAGGTAAAAAGGCATATAAAAATATTTATTTTTCATGCGTAACAGCAACACCAGCTCAAAGTATGGATGGAAAGAAATAATAACTTAAGACTCCAAACGTTCAGTGCGTAAGGAGAAAATAATTAATATGTTCGGACTTCAGACATCCATAGTGTAATGAGACATCAATTTTTGCTCTCAACTCGGTCCACTTCCCGTGTGGATCATTATACCACAACATTCATTACTCAAGTGTTTCCATCTGCATTAAGGTTATCTTAATCATCATCCATCATATAACCACGTTGTACTTAGTAATAGTGTGTAAAACCTTATTTCTGTGTTCTGTTATTTGTATAACAGTCTATTTCTGACACTTACTACAATTTTTACAGTTCGAATTAAGTTCTGAGATTTTTACTAATCCTATGAATCTAGTTTCCAACCCAACATACGGCATATTTTTTGGAATTTTTTGTAATTAATGATGACTTTTTCTTTACCGCTCATCGGCGCAGGAATAGTCCAGGCCGAGAGAGGCTATCTTACTCTAGTGTGTTAAAAATTGTATTAAATACACTATATACCAACTAAAGTCATGATATTAATCACCATTCCCAAGGTGTGTTAGAAACCGTTATGGCTTTAATAATAGGTAGTATTTCTCATACTATGATACCTTTAGCTTACATCAAACTGTTTGTGCTATTAGTATCATATTAGCATACATTTTTTACCCAAATTGGACATCCAATACTGAACAAGAACCCGAAGGTTAATCAACTTGTAGAATCATAAAATAATCGACTTTCTTGTGAATCAAGAGTCAAGACACAAACAGAATGGTTGATCACGATACATAAGTGGGTGTAATTTCTTACTATTCATAAGTGATACATATTTTAGAACTCGTAGAACAACACAATAAAGAGATGACAAATATGGGACAACACGTTGCTACATCACCTAAACATCATATTGAAGAGAAGAAGAAAATGAATAATCATGGGAACCATCTAGGCGCTAGCACATGGAATCTCAAACTCAAACATATCATTATGACTTGTGCATGTATAGACATTCAAATCGGTATCTTCTAGGCATAAACAACTCCATCATAACATGAATAAGGAGTCATAAAATATTTCATGCAATACTCTTAGAATCATTGAACAAGGATTAATCATAAGTGGAATGGGGAGAAACTCATCATACCTCCGTACGCTACATGTTCTTCAAGTCCTTGCGTAGAACACCGCTTTCTCCTCGTGAAACCGTCTCATCCCGTAGACCGAACGTGGCCAATGCTTGATGATCGAGCAAAGAAAAGGGAGAAAACTCAAACTTCAAGAGGGCTGGATGTTCATGCACAAGGAATAGTCCCCCTTAAGGGTTTTTTATAGGGAAACCCTAACACAACTAGGAAATCTCCTTCCCAAATCAGTTATACTAAAAAATAATCTCCACCGTTGGTTCAAAACCACGTTCAAGCCATCTAGGGTGCTCTCTCAATAGCCCTCCTTAGTTTGGTAGGATTCCCAATCCAAAAAGATCTAAAAATCACCAAAATCGGAAACTGCTCTTGCCGGTCCGATCGATCGCCAGGGATACACAGAAATCGCAAAACATAGTACTTACGATCGATTGTTTGATCGCGAGTACGAAAACTAAAAATCACAGTAGATATGAACGATTGTCACACCTGTGATCGATCACGCTAGGCCTTCTCTTGGCTACAAAACTGACCCGATCGATTGCGTCTTTCTGGCGATTGATCGCGTTCGAAAATTTTATAAAGTCACAACTTTTCATTTGAATTTTAAATTTCACAAAATTGATAGCAATGAAAGGCTTACCTCAAGTACTAAAACATTAGCTCTTGCCATCCCAAGATCAATACACCCGCTTTAATGATTCAAAATTTCTGAGTAGTACAGTACTCCTGTTGTGAGTCGACTATAAGAAAATATGTGATGTTCACATAGGATATTCTTATATATCTGTTGTGAGAATTATTGCCCCTCCACAAGTGACCTTGAGAGGATCTCTCCGAAGTGGATTCATAGTATGCTCAGAGAGCCATGTTTAGGTCTTACGAGATCTCTGTTATTATCTGGAACCTTGCGAGGCTCCCGCCTAGAAAGAGGTATATACATATGTTTTTAGGCTGTTGAGACATTACAGAAGGTCTAGCAGTTTCCGCCCATTGTGTTAGTAAGCACTGAAGGGGCCAGTATTCTAGGCACATAGTTGGGTTCGTGCAAGAGCACCTCTAGGGTAATCTGGTAAGTAACCAGAGTGATGATGACTGAGAACAGAAATTATACCTCCATACACTTTAGTTGTCTTGGAGTCTTGGTGAATAATGAAACTTCCCAATTGATGAAAGCTTTATGTTTCAAATTTTGGATATGCTGATGATTCATTTCTTAATTCCTTATCTTCTCTTGTATATCCCTATTATGTTGTTGTTTTTGCATCCTACTGAGTATTTCTTCATAATACTCATGCATCCTGTGATGCTGGTATAAATAAAGATTAGGTGTGTAAAGGTTGCAGAAAATAAAGAAGCTTGAAGTGTGCAGTAGAAGAGTCATAGTTTTACTTTTAATTTTTAGTTGGAACTTGTAATAATGTTGGCATGTGGGCCAAATTTATAAATTACTAGATTCACATTAAAACATATGGATGTTTTTATTTCATGTTATTAATAAGGTTTATTCTTAGACTATGATATTTCAATTATGCGTCTTTTTATGATGGTGTAATTGAAGGCGAGGTTGTATGTTAAGTCACATTCTAGAGTTTTTGGCTTCTTAATATATTCATTATCTCAATGACTTCCGCACTCTGACGAAGCCAGGAAATTTGGGGTGTGACAGAACCAAAACAAAACTGTTTTTCGTAAGGTCCCTACATTCCAACAACATTCACTCATTTTTGCTAAGGAAAGAGTATCAATTAACATTCTTTCTATAACCACCCTAAGAAAATACAAGGGAAAATTATCCTTTCAAATGCTTTGCATTCAATAGTTTCATTCAATGCTCTTTCAAGAACAACCAAAAAAACAAAAACATAAATCTCCCTTCCTCCTAAACTCCCATCACTGAGAAAACCAGCTTAACCATCAACCACTAACCAAAATCAACACTCTTTCTCACATCAGCCTCAATTTGCACCTAAAAACTAATAAGAACAACAAAATCAGATTCCACTTATTGTTTACATGTTAACAAAAAAAAGGGTTTTTGCATCATTCTACATTAGAAACTAAACCTCGAAGGATTAAGTAATCAAATTAACCAAATAACTTCACACTCTTTCACAGTTGCTTCTTCAAAATTCACCAACCACAATCATATCAAAATCAACACTCTTTCTAAAATCACCTTAAACTTGTACCAAGAAACCATTAACGACATCAAAATCGGGTTCTACTTGCCATCATGTGATGCATAAGCAATGTAGTGTGAACGTGGGAAACAAATGTGTGACTACACAATTATTATAGTTGTGGCCGATGGCTTCATGGTTCGGAGCTGCCATGAGTGTGCATGGAGGCATAAGTTGAATTAACATTATTCATTGAACATGGCACAAGATATAGAGTTGTAGGGATATGATTGTGCAGCAGTTCATCTATGCATAAAGACACCATCATCCTACTGTATTCGTAATGCTTAATTCTATATCAATTGGAAAACAATAATAGGGAGAACAACATATGTAATATGAACTAGACATATTTCCTGTCTTTTCAGTGATCTTATCATCAACATCAACTACCGGGTTCTGAATCACAACTTTCTTCTTTGTCTTCTTCTTTGTGGGATTGGAAGATGAGAGTAGAAAGGTGAGCACATTTTTGCAGTTCTATTTTTTGGGTTATATTATATTTTGCACTATTTGCATAAATGTTGAACAAGTAAACAAGGGGGAAACTCACATCCACAATGTGTTCCTTCACATTACATTATTGGGAAGCACTTTATCTGCCATAGTTGTTTTTGAGTCAACAAAACCCTGGAAATGAAAAAAATAGATATAATTTGAACTGATATCATAAACTTTATTGGTAGTAGTCATTTTAAGCACAATCACTGATATAATCTGAACTGATATTTACAATGTAGGGGTCATATGTAGAATCATGTGGAGTTTATGTTTATATATAAGTGGGTTGTAAACTCAGGTGCTGGTTGCGCATATCCCTCTCAGGGGATAAGTCTCATATTTAAATCCGGCGTTTTTTTTTGGGGAGTGGTTTGTGGCTTGTATTTACATTAATGCACCAAAATACATGTATATATATTATGATGTAAACCAGGTAGACATCTTTGACAAATTGTGGCATGGGCATCTGAAGGTGTAGACAAATTAATTGAATATGAAGACCGAAGGATATTTTGTAAGAAGAGGGCTGATATTATGTCATTTTGTAGCAGTCATCACAATCAAGTGGAATAGAAAGTATTAAAGGTAACAGAACTATTTCTCAGAAGTTTACTTGTATACACAATATCAGCATATGGGAATAATGTGTGCATCCCAGAATATTACAGACCGAACATTTTGGAGGTCACCTTAATAATCTTCGGCAGTGTATGTTTATTTATGTGGTGTGATATATAGGGGGAGGGTAATTGCTGAGCGTATATTGGCAAATAATGTATAACTTCAGGGTAAGAAGAATATTGCATTGAGTTAATTATTCTAATTAACTGTTGACATGTGTGTGGTCTAAGTAAATTGCTTTCACATAGTTTATTTGTGGAGGGATTTGTAAGCAGTTTCATTGTGAATTCCTGAATGGGCTGGCCCTGAAATTGCAAGGAAAAAAATATAAGTTCGAATCACACGAAGATGGCTATTCCAGCAAGTACTTTTAATGTGGGTTATTTATGGCATCTTGATTGGGGAGATGAAATCCAAATGTCATCTCACAGTAATTTTGTGCACTATGCAAATTTGGTGAATGGCGAAAAGTGATGGTTTGGGGAAGTAGACTGGTAGGGTCCCATAAATGGTAAGAAGGCAGGGAATTTAGAGAGGCGCCCATGTATGAGGGAGGATTTTGGAGAACTGACCTGCATCGTTCTTGTGGAGGGGTGGTGGAAAGTCTGCCGGCCCTAGCCACAGATGTGGTGGAAGGCATCTCAAGTTGGGGTTTTGAATGGAGTTAAAGGTGGTGTGTTTATATTTGGGCTGCAACCAAAGGGTAGAGGCATGAGTTGAACGGATGGGAAGGGGAGGGAGGCAATGGTGGTTGCAGGGAATGAAAGTGACCATGGGAGACGGGAAGAGGGTGGTAATGTGGCTTTTTTTAGACAATGTTGCCCTTAAGGAGAGTCGGTGAAATTTTCATTTTTGAGGGGTAAAAGTGGCATAGTTCTTGAAATTGTAGAACAATTTCGTGCAGACTCTTTTGCCCATGTTAGCAATATCTTATTACGGGGATTGGGGTACGAGATTAGTTTAATGAACAGAGTTAATTAGATTCTAATCCATGGGTTAAAAACAAAAAAAGAGTGGTGCTTTTATATAAGCAGATCCGGTAAGCAGGTGATTCAAAACTTGCCTGAACCTGTATTAGCACGCACCATCGGATCGAAATCTGGTGGGTTTCAATGTGACTGCCAGATGCAAAATGGAATGGAATGAAATCAGTTGCAAATGAGCGGCACTTGAAATGGAATGTACTCTTCGGGCCCGTTTGGATATTTTTTAATGAAGAAAGAAAAGTTACTTTTCCTTCCTTTTCCTTTAGGAGAAAGGGAAGAATGTTTGGCACATTCTTTTCCTTTAACAGAAAGACTTATTTTTTTTGTCCTTTAGCAAAAAAGAAGAAAGTTGTTCTACAAAATTAAATTGTCTATTTTACCCTTGTCTTAGGTTCTAAAGACTTGCCTTATTTAAAAAATTACTAAGATACCCCTTTCTCTTGGGTTCAACTCCAATCCTTCTGCAAGTGGACTTAAATGAAATGACAAAAGGCAATCCATAGGAATAGTATACTTCAATACTTCAACAGGCTGAACAGAAAATTGCAGAAATTGAAAAAAAAAATGCAAAAATGCAAACACGGCCATGCTGTTACCACAGGATGAACCCATCATGTCATTGGACAAATAAGCAATATCTCTGAGTATTTCACCCAGACATGCTGAAGTGGATTTTAGAGGAAAGCCCAGCAAATAAGCCACTGTTTTTTAAATACTAGGAGTAGTACATGTGAAAGAAGCACATGCTCCCATTCCAAACCACATAGTCAATTAACATACCAGTACCACGTTCAGTTTGGTGACAACTTTGCAGCATTCTTATCTTTGTGCATAATATGAGCCAAAAACTTTGAAAGATTAACAAGCATAATTTCATACCCCATCCGTCCGAGAAAGATATGTACATTTCTTAATGCCGACTGGAAACTGGAAAATGCAACTTCATAAAATCCTTTTCACATATGCAGTGCAGTACGATGTATAAAACTAACTTTACAACTGCCCATTCCCATACCAATACGAATATTTCATGAGATTCTCATGAAACTCTATGCCCAACCATCTTCCCATTTATCTTCATCAAAACAGGGCTGAGGAATATTTACCTCCCATGGCTTCAGACCGTCACCATTCACTTCCCCACAACTACCATTTTGCATTGGAATGATGTTATCTGATTTCTAATCCCAACCTCCTCCCTCTGCACTATGCAAAGGGAATTCATCAAGCACACTGAAATTCATCCAAAACTAGTTATCTTGCCATGTGCGAAGAAATTTGATCAATAGTACCCAATTCTTAGAATCACGTTGCCTTGTCATAGGATCAAAGGCACTTGAACTGTCTTCCCATTCTTCACTTTATCCACCATTCTCAGAAATATTACCTGCTTCCCTGCATTCATCACCGCCATCTCCAGTAGAGCTTTTCATTTCCTTTGGGGCCTCATTCTTATTTTATCTTAAGCCACAATGATCATTCAAGTGGTAACAAGTCCTATGCATTTGTGACATGCAGCTTCAGCTGCCTCATTGCTGCCAATTTCTTGTATATTTGAATGGAATTTCATTAGCACTGTATAAGAAAAAAGACTACATCGACAAATTCAGCATATATGTATATCCAACAAATTCTCACCAAAGCCATATATGTCATCTAATTCCCGAGTCATAAAGAGCTGATGTCATAAGCTCACAGCTCACAATGCAAAAGGTAAACCAACTTAAAATGCATATGGGTTGATATGCAAAAAATTATAGAGATACTAAATCACAAAGAGTATTTCAAATAGAGAATGGTTTATAGATTTCGGACATGACTCAACCATCCAGTGGCAATCCATAATAATCCGCAATAGCATCTCGAATTCCATCACGAATAATATTCATAGGCACTTCATCGTGTAAAATGGATGAACCAACATTTTCTTCTTCCTCTTGCTTTGGAACCAAGTTTTCATTCTCCCAACGTTTGAATAAATCATCTACAAGATCTGGGTCATTACCTGCACCTTGTTTCTCTTTAATAAAGTTGTGTATCGCCATGGTAACGATCACAATCTTAACCTGCTTTTCAAACCTATAACTTGGAAATTTTGCCAAAATCCTCCACCTTGCCTTTCACACACCAAATGTTCTCTCTATGATGTTGCGAAGTGAAGAATGTTTGTGATTGAATTTTTCCCTCCTTTCACTTGCTGCTCACTGTCGAAATTCTGGAATTTAGTATCTGGTTCCCTTATATGGCCCAAGATAGCCAATCATATTAGGGTATCCTGCATCTACAACATAGTATTTTCCTGGTGGAGGCTTAGGAAATCCAGAGTCAACATCATATATTATACTCCCTCCATTCCAAAATATTGTGTACATTTTAAAAATTTTACTGTTCCAAAATACTGTGTACATTTTGGGTTAATCACGTGACTTATTTCCTCTTCTTCTCCCACTGTGTACATTACCGGAGGGCAATGTAGCCGTAGGAGCTGGCGATGACCGACATGGACTTGTTGGACTGGATGAGCTTCGCTACACTGAAGTTGGCCACCCACGCCTCCATCTCGGCGTTGAGCAAGATGTTGCGGGGCTTGAGGTCACTGGGCTGCAGTCATGGTGGAGGTAGCAGATGCCCTGCGCCACGCTAAGGCGATCTTGTACCGGGTGAACCAGTCGGCGGCCAGGTTCTCCCCCTTGCCCTTGCCATGCAGCAGGTCGTCGAGCTAGGCTGCCGTTGGGCATGTACTCGTACAGAAGCATTGTGCTCTCGTTGTTGCTGCAACAGCCTAGCAGGCGCACGATGTTTCGGTGCCGGACTCGGCCTAACACGTCCACCTCCGCCAGCTCCCCATCGCGTCGCCTCCGGAATACCGTGGTCTCCTTCTGCTTCCCCGATAGCCGCTTCACCACTATCACCTCCCCACTGAGCATCTCCGCCCGGTACACCGTCCCCATCGACCCCATCCCCAGCACCTTGTCGCTCATCGACATGCACTCTAGCACGTCCTCCACCCGCGCACCTAGAGTGCAGACACTGGGCACCAGCAATGAGCAAGAATAGCCCCATGCCGAATGCCTCCGCCATGATCCACAGCACTGGCCCTCCGCCGGACCTCTTAGTCTCCCCCTGCGGCTGGACATCCTCTCCAGCCTCCGCCGCAAGGACGCACGGCTTCCGCAGCTGCCCACCGCAGAGTCCCACATTACCCACAAAGGCGGAGGGGGTGGAGGTTGCGAAAGACGTCGCCGGTGGAGGAGACGGGGCCGGATAGGAGGTTGTAGGAGACGTTGAAGTCCTCCAACGTGCTGCAATTGTCAAAGCTGGACGGAGTCTGGCCAGTGAGCTAATTCCTGGACAGGTCCACGTTCGTGATGGATTGCAATTCGGAGATTTCCCACATAATGATCATGGTGAGCTGATTCTACCCGAGTTTCAAACTCAGCAGCTTCTAGCAATGGCCGATGTCCCATGGGATGCTTCCACTCAGCGAATTCCCTTCCATTTCGATCTTGTACAAGCTGTTGTACCAGAGGAGGGAGTGGAGGCGGAGGGAGGGAAGAGGAAGTCACGTGACTTCCTTACGGGGCCCACGGTCTAATAAAAATGACTTTTTTTTCAAATGTACACACTATTTTGGAACGGAGGGAGTATGATTGAATACCCTAGAATCATGAGCTGATCCCTCCCATCCTGCCACAACAAATGTGAAACGCATACTAAAGTCGCATGCTGCTATAATATTTTGAGTTACTTTCCTTGATTTCCCTCTATATGCTTGTTCCTCCTACCCACAATTTAAGACCTCTTAACTTGATATGAGTTGCAAACTTTTCACAAAAAAATTCTAGTGTCATTTGTGATTTATAGAGCTTGAGAAGGCTAGAATTAGGCAATATAACAAACATAAGGCATAAAATTATTTTAAAATCAATATTATTAGTTGTCATAATGTAAATATACATATAAAGTATATATTCTGAATTAGGAGCCCACTCGATGTAACTTATCTTGTCCAAACATGAATACAACTAAATAACCTGCATTCATGTCAACATTAGACATTAATACAAAAAACTGATCTCCGCATAAATCTAGCAATTAATTGCAAGATTTGGCATCACATATATTTACTAAATGTGTATACTTCTCAGACAATAGGAGTGAATCTAACATCTCCGAGCAACCAATTAAACTTAATGAAGAACATACAATTGCATCATCACCCTCCTAAATATTGAGATTTGTGCTCATTAACATCTGAAATTCGATAAAATAAGAAGAACACATTAAGTTGCCATAATCCTCAAGTGGTGAAATGATGATGGCCCCTAATTGAAACCGGATTATCCACTTTTTGTGCAATTGATTTACATACTATACGTATATGTACAATTATTCTGAAGAAGCTCATTAGATGTCATATGTCAATGCAAACAAAATGCACTTTTTCAAGAACCAAGCAATGACCCTTCTGGCATTCAAAGTAGATAGGCAGAACAAGGGCATCATTATCTTCAAAGTAAGGACCATGGTTGTACATAAGGTTCAAAAAGTATCTGCAATCACAGTGTAATCACGGTAGCCAAGATAATGCATTGCCCATATCATCAACATGCATACACCTTATCCCAGCTATCTGGAAATTTATTGGTTGTAATTATCCAAAAAAAATTATTACTGGTTGCCCATATCTAAACCAATAAATCCCTGCATATTTTAAGATATCATTTGAGCACAAGTAAATATTTTGAAAAAGCTATGGCCACTGATTTATCCACCCAATATAGTTGAAATCATAACATAAGTAAATATACCATGCGCGTATTTATACATATAACCAAAAGTAATGTTTAGCAACATAAAAGACACAAGGCATGTACAGCTATGACCACCTCAGTTCAAGTTAATGATCAACTTTTAAATTATACCTCCAAAAAAATTGAAGATTAAATAGCAGTCTTAACCTAAGAACTTAAGTTCAGGTCCAATTAGTTCCCCAAAAAATACAACACACAAAGGGTAATGGAGATATTGTCTTCATCACAGGTGCTACTCTTGACAATGTTTATGCCATTGCAGATAGCAAAAACTTTTATGAGACTAAGATGACCTCAACTATATAGTTACAAATGGTGTGAAGCAATCCATAGTCTCATAAGAAAATAATACCCCATTAGGTTTCCAATAGTTTAATACACTACATATGCATTGTAAACTTTTAGAGGCTCCTTCAGCAACAATAGTTTACAGTTGCCCATCACATGAAGCCAGCTAATAGAGATCCTAGACTACACGCTAACTTTTACAAAACCATTTTCAACAAAGCATCTTTCTTTTCATATTTCTGGTTCAATCTTTGACTCTTGTGTCAGAAGATTTGAATTTCCTTGCAGAAAGAGGATAAGAATAGACTGGCATTCGGGCTCTACTTTTTCAAAACCCACCTCATCTTGAATACTATCGTAGTTCATGGCGTTGGTCTAGCTCTACCCGGAGAGCCCTGGGTGGGCAATGAGCCCCAGAATCTCATTCTCCCACGACTGATCGTTTAAAATTAAAACCCTTGCAAGTGCACATGGCAATTATACTACAGCGAGTATTAAGAAGGATTGTCAAACCTCATAGATGGATTAATATTTTACTAAATTCAAGAGAAAACAGCAGTGTTGATTTTAGACTAATAAAGCAATGAACTTTAACTAAACTAATTGAGAATTAATCAATGTGGAGAAGACCAAGGCTTCGAATCCACCACAATAAACTAGTGTATCGTTTCTCTCTCTCTTTTGAATAAAGATTTCCAATTGGCTAACATATTCCTCTCAGACATACACTTGTCAACTCAAAATATAGTGCTCTCCTCTCGGATGTAACACATAAAGCAGTTAAAACATGGAATTGTGATCTATCTCTCTCGAGTATAAACCAATGAAATTTTATTGATATATAACATCTCAGTCTACTCATGTTCCTCTCGGATACGCAAGTATTCTTCGGATTGAAACTCACAAGAATTCACTCTTGTCTCTCTCGAGTACAAAGAACAAACCTTTATTGATTCTCTGGTGATTACACAAGAAAATCCATATACCAACTAGAGTAAAAACATAAGACGAGAGAAAAGAAACTACACAACCAGATTATTGGGCTTCATCTACGCCTTGGAAAAGTGTTTAGCCTCGCATCGGAAGAGAAATCACCATCGTGTTCTTCATCTTCTTCTCTCCTTTGCTCTAGCCTCCAATTTAGCTCTAAAGTCTCCAAGGGTTTCTCCATGATTGATTCTCTGGTGCTCAAAACGTTCTCTTATAAGGCCTATTTATAAGAGTGAAGAGAAACCACAAAGTCCCCTTCCAAATCCGAGTCAAAATAGGTCTTATTTCAGTTTTCCACACACTGCGATTGATCGTTCCGTATTGCCAATCGTTCGCCTACCAATCGATCGCAATTCCTTCGTTATTTTCCTCCGATCGATCGCTTTTCCAATCGATGCCGTATGATATGGATCGATCGTAGTTACTGTCTTGTGCGATTGAAAAATTCCAGTAGATACGATCGATCGTTTTGAGGTCCGATCGATCGTTTCCTTTAATACACTGCTTTTGCGGCTCTAGCGATCGATCGCATTGATAGCCGGTCGGTCGTAGTTACTGTTCATGAACTTCAAATGGCTATAACATTCTGTCCCGAACTCCGAATTGTACGTAGTTAGTGGCGTTGGAAAGCTGACTTCTTGAAACTTTAACATGAAGTTGAATTAATCCAATCCGACATTTGTACTCAAAGTTATGATGATTTAACCATTTGAGTTACTTTTCTCCTCATTTCTGTGTATTACTCTTGTTTCTTACAAAAACCAAAAACTATATTAAAGTAGTAGTTATTCTAATCAAACACTAGCATAATAATAAGTTTAGGAGATAATAAAATGCATAATTCATGTATAGATCACACCCCCAAACCTAGATTTTGTTAGTCCCTAGCAAAACAAAACAAATCAAAAATCAAACAAATAAAGTAAAGGAACTAATGCATAAAAGTAAACACCACTTTCGTATGGAACACGATTGCATTGAGCGTATGCAACAAGCCATTAAACCTCTAGGTGGCCCTAGTAGGACGAGTTGTGTTTCGTGAGGGTTTGCAGCCATGCTACCCACAAACATGTATTTATAAACCTAATTAATTAACCTAGTGCAAAAATAAAGCAAACATTAAAACAATGCAAAAACAAGCAAACCTATTATCCCGATAAATGCAAACTACAATGCTTAAAAGTATTAACCACACGTACTTGGTTCATAATCAACAGGAATATAGAAGCCCTCAAGTAAGTGGTTTTATTCCACACTTTCATCTTGAAAATTTCTGCTCAATATAATATAGCATGATAATATAGATAGTAAAAGTGTAGAACATTGTAGCAATACATTCTAAATTTCTATTTATACAGATCCAGTGTTACCCATTAACCAAAGAACATCAGAATCTATATAGTCATCGTAATCTTTAGGTTCATGATAGCACAGATCTGCGCGCCTCCTTCGGGTCCAACATTCTAGATTTGAGAGGATAATACACCACAGACTTTTTTTTTCTTTTTTTTTCGCTAGGACTGTGTAAGGCCTGACTTCAAGATGCTTAGGTTTAGCAATGGCTCAGGCCAATGACTCCCAACCAATTTGGTTTAGGGCATTAGGTTTTAAGAGACCGCTTCGGGCCCGAGCATGAGCCTAAGCTAATCCTATAAAGTCAAGCAACCTCTTTCTTTCATTCTATTTTTATTTTTTTGCATTTTCATTTTCAGCACATATTTTTCAGCACATCTTTATTTTGTCCAGGCTGTACTATACTCTCAACCTATTTCCGGTTCCAATCCCTTGCCATAGCCAAGTAAATGGTCTATCATGATCTTTTAAGCTCAACAGATAACTACACATCATCCAATGATTATGACTAAAGACATCCCACTGTAGATTAGCATTCAACAAATCTTTAGATGGTATTACTTTATGTACTAGTGTGTGTGAGTGAGTTTTCTTAGTTCAAGCACCTGTTCCAAGAGGACTGTAACAGAAGGATATGCTCAGTTAAGTGTATCTATCCTCCAGTATACTTACTCACACTTCCAATGCAAATTAATCTCTTAAGAATTGTAACATGCATCATTACGGGATAAACTATCAAAATCTAACAAAAAAATACTAACAAACAACCTAAAAACTAATCAAAATTTTTTTTCTTTTTTTTTCTGATTTTTATTTTTATGAAAGTAATATTCCCTCCCCCAAACCTATTATGAACATTGTCCTCAATGTGAACAAAATATAACATGGCAATGAGTATATAACAAAGAAAATCAGATAAAGGAGAGAATACACCAGAATACGTGGGTTGCCTCCCACCAAGCGCTAAGTTTAACGTCTTCAGCCAGACTGAGTCACGATCATTCTGTAATTATCGGATCAATTAAATACACCAGCCCGTCTTCCAGCTCACCAGCAACCTCGAGATAGGGTTTGAGACTGTGGCCATTAACTTTGAATGTACTCCCATCTTTTGGATTTTGGATCTCAACAGCACCATGTAGAAATACTTCTTTGACAATAAAAGGCCCATACCACCGAGATCGAAGCTTCCCAGGAAATATGTGCAGCCTAGAGTTGTAAAGTAGTACCTTCTGATCAGGCTGAAAGGACTTTCTGAATATCATCTTGTCATGTACGGCTTTGGTCCTCATCTTGCAGAGTTTGGCATTCTCATATGCATCAAAGCGCATCTCCTCTAATTCACTCAGTTGGAGTTTTCGCTGCTCACCGGCTTTATCCATATCAAAGTTGTAGGCCTTAATAGCCCAATAAGCGGGATGTTCCAACTCAACAGGTAAATGGCAAGCTTTGCCATATACCAATCTATAAGGAGACATACCAATAGGGGTCTTGAATGCTGTCCGGTAGGCCCATAATGCATCATTCAGTCTTAAGGACCAATCCTTTCTATCGGGGCGAACCGTCTTCTCCAGAATTTGCTTGATTTGGCGATTGGAGACCTCCACTTGGCCACTCGTCTGAGGGTGATATGGTGTGGTAACCTTGTGGGTGACAGAGTATTTCTTGAGAAGAGTTTCAAAAGACCTGTTACAAAAATGAGAACCTCCGTCACTGATAATAGCTCAAGGAGTTCCAAACCTGCTAAAAATGCTAGATTTCAGAAATTCCAGCACAACTTTATGATCATTGGTCCTAGTGGCAACAGCTTCAATCCACTTAGACATATAATCCACAGCAACAAGAATATATGTATGACCAAAAGATGGCGGAAAAGGTCCCATAAAATCAATACCCTAAACATCAAACATTTCAACAATCAAAATAGGTTGTAGGGGCATCATATTCCTTTTAGACAAGGCTCCCAGTTTTTAACACCTATCACAAGATTGACAATAAGCATGGGCGTCTTTAAATAGAGTTGGCCAATAAAAACCACTTTAAAGGACTTTGGCCGCAGTTTTCTTTCCACCGAAGTGTCCACCACAAGCATGAGAGTGACAAAAAGATAGGATGCTATGAAACTCACTCTCAGGGACACATCGTCTTATGACTTGATCAACACATATCTTAAACATATCAGGGTCATCCCAATAGTAATGTTTGACTCGAGAGAAAAATAAGTCTTTATCATGTTTAGACCAAAAGGTTGGGAGTTGACCCACAGCAAGATAATTCACAATATGTGCAAACCAAGGTGGAGATGTAGTGGAGACAGCAAAGAGCTGCTCATCAGGGAATGAATCTCTTAGAGGGTCATGACTATGTAGATCAAGAATACAAATTCTGGATAGATGATCAGCCACGACATTCTCAGAACCCTTTTTATCTTTAATTTCAAAGTCAAATTCCTGCAGGAGTAAAATCCAACGAATCAGCCTCGGCTTAGCATCTTTCTTACAAAAAAGGTACCGTAAGGCTGCATGATCAGAGAAAATAATGATCTTACTCCCCAAGAGATATGACCTGAACTTATCTAATGCAAACACAATAGCAAGCAACTCTTTTTCAGTGGTGGTATAATTCAATTGTGCATCATTGAGTGTCTTGCTTGCATAATAAATAACATGAGGAATTTTGTTTATGCGTTGGCCTAACACTGCCCTTATTGCAAAATTCGATGCGTCGCACATTATTTCGAAGGGCAGTGTATAGTCATGAGGCTTAATGATAGGGGAGCTAGAGAGGAGGGTTTTTAATGTGGTAAAAGCTTCTTTGCACGACTCATCAAATTCAAATTGCACATCCTGACCGAGAAGATGACATAATGGACGTGATATCTTGCTAAAATCTTTGATGAATCGACGATAAAACCCTGCATGGCCAAGGAAAGACCGTATTTGCTTAACTGATGTAGGTAGTGGTAAATTAGCAATCAGGTCAACCTTGTCCTTGTCAACCTCTATACCCCTTTTTGATATAACATGTCCAAGCACAATCCCCTGTTGAACCATGACGTGGCTCTTTTCCCAACTTAACACTAAGTTTGTTTCCTCACAGCGTTTTAAAACCAAAGCAAGGTTGTGCAAGCATTCATCAAAATAAGCGCCAAACACCGAAAAATTGTCCATGAAAACTTCCAAAAATTTATCAATCATGTCAGAAAAGATGGACATCATGCATCGCTGAAATGTAGCAGGGGCATTACAAAGATCAAAAGGCATTCTACGGTATGCAAATGTACCGAAAGGACATGTAAAAGTTGTCTTCTCCTGATCCTCTGGAAAGACCGGCACTTGATTATATCCTGAGTACCCATCTAGAAAGCAATAAAACTCTTGGCCCACTAGCTTCTCTAGGATTTGGTCAATGAATGGGAGAGGGAAATGGTCTTTACGGGTGTTAGAGTTCAGCTTTCTATAGTCAATGCACACCCGCCATCTTGTGGTCTCTCTCACAGGCACTAGCTCACCCTCAGAGTTTGTTTTCACAATTAGCCTGACTTCTTGGGTACAACCTGGATGGGACTCACCCACTCACTATTGGAGATAGGATATATGATGCCAGCGTCTAAGAGTTTCACGACCTCTTTCATCACCACTTCTCTCATGTGAGGGTTCAACCATCGCTGCCCCTCCCTAGAAGGTTTGGCCTAGTCCTCCAGGTTTATGCAATGCATGCACACAAAAGGGTCTATACCCCAGAGGTCAGCTACCGTCCACCCTATAGCTCACCGGTGTGTGGTGAGGATTTCCAACAACTGGGCTTCCTGGTCAATAGATAGGCTAGATGAGATAATTACAGGAAGGGTGTTGTTGGGTCCTAGGAAGACGTATTTGAGGGAGCTAGGAAGGGTTTTTAGTTGTGCCTGAGGGTGATGGTGTGGAGATTTCTATGCAGACCTTTTCTGGTACTTATCACCCTAGGACTTTTCGTATTCAGGGTTCTATTAAAAAGCAATGAGTGTCGATATTGATTAATAGTGGTAGCACCTACAACTTCATTAATGACAGAGTTGCTCGTCGCTTGGGATGTACTATCCGAAATTCCGCTACATTCGATGTGATTATTGGAGATGGCAAGCGCCTACAAAGTAAGGGTATCTGCCCTAAAGTGGATCTGCTTATCCAGGGCCATACATTCCCACTAGATCTATATTTGCTTCCTACCCAGGGCGCTGAGGTAGTGATTGGCGTCCAATGGTTGCAGGAACTTGGTGCGGTTGCTTGGGATTTCAAAGACATGACTATGCAATTTACTTATAAGGGGCAACCTGTGCGACTTTCTTCTCAGCCTCCTGGGAAGTTGCAATCAGCTGAAGCTGAAGAGACTTTAGGCAAGTCGAATTGCCAAGGATACTTGATGCAGTTATGGCCCTTGGATGATATTCCCCAACCTGAGCTTCCTAGTGATTTATCTGCTCTTTTGGACGAGCATTCCTATCTCTTTGAGGAACCATCTGACTTACCTCCACCACAGGCACTAGACCATCGGATTCCGCTTCAGCCAGCTGCTACCCCTACTAATGTCCGACCATACCGCTACCCTCAGATTTAGAAAAATGAGATTGAGAGACTTGTTCGTCAGATGCTTGACACAGGTATTATTCATCCTTCTCAATCGTCTTTTTCTTCTCCTGTTTTATTAGTGCAAAAGAAGGATGGCACTTGGCGATTTTGTGTGGACTATCGGGCTCTCAACACTATTACTCTAAAGGATAAGTTCCCTATTCCTGTGATTGAAGAGTTGCTTGATGAGCTTGCGGGTGCCACATTTTTCTCAAAGCTAGATTTATGCTCCGACTATCACTAGATTCGTATGCTCCCTGATGACGTGCATAAGACAGCCTTTAGAACCCATGATGGACATTATGAATTTCTTGTTATGCCTTTTGGGTTGACCAATGCTCCTGCCACCTTCCAGCATTTGATGAATGATGTCTTTTGGGATTTTCTACGGCAGTTTGTTTTGGTCTTCTTTGATGACATCCTGATTTATAATCCTTCCTGGGAGTCTCACTTGGCACATTTGAGGTCTATTTTTTCTCTCTTACAACATCATAAGTTTTACCTCAAACGTTCCAAGTGTTCTTTTGGCTGCAAGGAGGTGGAGTATCTCGGCCATATTATTTCTGCCTCGGGTGTATCAACTGATCCTTCCAAGATTGTTGCCATGATTGATTGGCCTACGCCAAAAACTACTAAAGTACTTCGTGGTTTTCTAGGTTTGACGGGCTACTACAGGAGATTCATTCTTGGCTATGGCATTCTAGCTGCCCCACTTACCGCCCTCCTGAAGAAGGGGGCTTTTGCTTGGTCGGATGAGGCTCAATGAGCATTTGATAGGCTCAAGGAGGAAATGATATCAGCCCTTGTCTTGGCACTTTCGGATTTCACCAAAACCTTTGTGGTGGAGAGTGATGCTTCGGATGTCAGAATTTTGTCATTGTAAGTCCCTAGGATCGATAGGCTCTGATACCAATGTTGTATCTCCTTAATATACTTAAGGATATACAATAGATTAAGTAGAGAAAGTTGGATGAAAGGGAAGAAGTATAGAGTGAAAGGGGAGAGAATAAGTTGAAGAGGTGAAGGAAGAGACAAAGGAACACTACTGATCTATTTCTGAAATCACTATTCATGTCACTATTCATGTTCTATAGCAGTAGGGCTAAAGCCCTATTTATAATATTAGGCATGTAGCCTTACAATTACTTAATTCTACTATGGATAGGAAAATAATAAAACTAAGAAAATAATAACTAATCCTACTCCAACTAGGATTAACTAAATTAGGAAAGTATTCTAATCCTACTCTAATTAGGAATCATAACAATTTCCTTTTACAAAGCTAATAAATACTCCGGCCCCTTACTTGAATAGATTTTCGATGCCATATTTCTTCAATTTGGTATGAAAAAAATAAAAGAATTTTTTAGGGCCTCTCTTCATCATCAGATTCTTTAGTAAAGTCCATTGTTGATCAAGTTAAATTCTCATCTGAATTGGTTAGACTCAAGCTCCAGCCATTGCACCTATCTCGACTTTTGGGATTGACTGTACTGCTTTAGTATTAGTATTTAGTTTTTCTATCCCTTATTCAGCCTGTTTGTTGAATTTTCTTTCATCTTTTATATGAATTTTCTTTAGTTTTCCTCCTGCGAGAGGGTTTTTGGGTTTGTTCTTCTCGGATATTATTGTTTCCCAGCTTTTTTGGTTAATAAAATTTTAATTACCAATAAAAAAGGGAAGCCAAACAGTATGCATTTCCTGATACAGCCCTCTGAAGAAGAGATAATGAGATGGATGCTCAACATTATCATCTTCGTGACATGCCTTTCCAATGATGTGGATTGGCTTCATGAGATGCTGGTTGCACGTGAAACAATAATATATTCATCTTCCCCAACAAAGCTCGTGAAAGCAAAGCCATCAGCAGCCATTATCTTCCAGAAAAAAGCCGTACTGAGTGAATATTTTTTCCCTCAGAAATTAAGTGTACGAAACTATTGGCCCAGTGGTGGTAACAGTCGTGCAGGAGAGCAAGAAGTTCCATCAAATAACTACAGATATATGAGTAAGCAGTAGAGAAGAGAAAGAGAAATGGTCACAGCCGAGAGTGAGAGGGGCAGAGAGGCGAGAAAGAGGGGTGAGACCGGAGGTGGAAAAGGAGAGAGAGAAGAGAGAGTCTTTTATTGTAAAGGAGAGAAGCAGCATAAATAGGTTCACCGAGGTAATGCCCCAATGTTTTGGTTGGTAGTTCACTTGCAAAATATTATGGTCTCCCTCTCTCACCATGGGTCAACTTTATGAAGAGAGCTGCGGAAATATTTGTGCCCTATTTCGATATTTGTTACAGCATGTATTCTTCTATATATTTTATGTTTTATTTAGTAGCTTACAAGAAGTTCTTTTAATGTTTGCTTCATTCTTGACCCTATTGCTCTTCATGAGTTTTTCTCTTCTTTTCTGTTTTTTTTTTGGGAAATTTAACTCTATTATGTGTTTACTAATGCAGGGAGTGAAAGTAATTTATAGAACAAAAGAGTTAGAGGAGAAACAGGCTAAAAGGTTTGCTTACATTTGATGCTTGTGATGACTTCTCTTGATCTCTGTCTTCGAACAATCAATTTTACAGAAGTTTTTCACTAATACACTAGAATTGCTTTTGGCATCTCTTTTGTTTGACAATAATTTAATCAATGAACTGTGTTCCTGGAAATTTATGTCCTTATATCCATTCTTTGATCCGTAATTCTTGTTTCTTCTTGTGAACGAGTTTTAGGCTTTCAGCATCGGTTGCCATCTGGGCCTCAGCCTCAATGTTGGTTGGCTTAAAATCTGAGATCTTGGCAGAATTGAATCTATGACAGATGAGAGAAAATTGGGAAGAGAGAGAACAGCGGATGTGAGGTTTAAGGGGGAAGAGAAAAGAGCAGAGGAAAGGTGAGGGACAGAGAGAGAGTAGAGAAAGAAAGAAAGGACAGGGAGAATACTAGAGAGAGGAGCGAGACTCGAGACGTGAAACATATGGATGCATGATAGTCTTCTTGATTTGTATAAAGGCTTGAACTGCCGAGTTATTTGGCATTCTGAATCATGAAAAGAAAATCGAAAGTGAACTGAACTAAACCAAGATTAGCTGGTTCCCATTTCATCTTCATTGACAGAACAATATAGCATTTTGGGCGTTCTGTAGAAGACACAGGGAGGGCTGTCAGCAGCCACAGCCGGTCAGGGTCGCTACTGCCCAATGCTGGTCACTAACAGGAGGCAACTCCAGCAGCATTTTTTTGGGGGGGTATATAAAACTTTAACTTCAGCAGCATTGGTGGCCCCATGATGAGTTCAAAATGGCGAGCTCCAATTTTAGGGAGAATTTGTTGGCAACAGACCAAGATCTCTGATCTTGGTGACCCGATAGGGCATTACAATACACACTTTCAACATCTTTGCTTGAATCTATTGTACTTCAGTAGAATGTTTTGCAGAGGTCTAAAATTCTCTAATACCATTTTGTTTTTTAATCAGAGGCTGAGAATTTATAACGCCACCTTTTTCATAGGGTTGATATCAGATCATAATCATAATCATAATCAAGTAGCGCATTTTCTCAACTATTTGGGGTCAGTGACATGGATCTTACGCCTCCATTCGGGCCTGTTTTGTGCCAAATTTTTTGTAAGAGATAGTAAAGTCATATCTTTTTTTATTAACTCCATCCAAGTTCTCTTTGTCTCCCTCTCCCTCTTTTGGCATCATTTACATGCATCCCTTCTAATCTTCTCACATACATTGGTCTTCTCATATACCCATACCAATGCAACCTACATTCTCTCAGCTTCTCCCTAAAGACTCTCATGAATATATTTATTTCTAATCCTATCTCTCTTAGTTTTCCCACTCATCCACCTTAGCATTCTCATTTCGACTACGTTATACTTATCTATATGACGCCAACACTTCGCTCCATGGAGTATTGCAGGCCTAATGGTTGTCCTATAGAACTTGCCTTTAAGCCTTTTATCCTATGCACTATATCACTATCAATATCCCCTTCTTTATAGATAATGAATCATAAGTAACGGAATTGATCACACTTAGGGTTGATACTAGATACTTGATATATTTCTGTAAATGTTGCACCTGTTAAGTTTGTTAGCTAATATTAAATTTTGATGATTTCCCCAACTAGTTTAACTTTATTTTGCTGAATGCATATCCTTTTTGTTTGTAACATAGTAAATACAAATCTATCTACTTTTTTCACGGCCTCATGCTAATAAGTCCTTGTGATATGCAGTCGCATCTGGAATGAGTCTTGGCTTGCAAGTTTCTTTTACAAACCATGCAACTATGAACTATTTGTAAAACAATCTCTTAACATGGAGATGGCCATTGTCATGGCACGAGTAAGGATCATTCTGACGCACATATTTGACTTCCTTTTTTGTATTTTAGCCATGTAATAGCACTTAAAATTGACTGCAATGTGATACTTTATAGGATTTGGGTATGGACTGGATCATCCATCTCGATACAGATGAGTTACTGCATCCAGCAGGTGCTGAGGAGTATTCTCTTAGGAAATTGCTGTTGTGTTCCCGTATGGAACACGAACAAAATCAAACGCCATGGTGAAAAAGGGAGAAAAGAAGAAGAAGAAGAAAAGAGAATAAAGAAAACTAGATTCAATATTGCCTACCCAGAAGGAGGAAGACGTCCTCCTTATAAGGAAGGAGAGGCGCGTCTTCCAAGACTGATTACAAGATGTGACTTTTCATATTCCTAGACTGACTCTTCATCTTCCTAGACTGATTACAACATTCTTGACCTTTCATATTCCTAGACTGACTCTTCATCTTCCTAGACTGACTCTTCATCTTCCTAGACTGATTACAACTGATTACAACATTCCACCACGCTCCGCTGCAGCCTTGTCCTCAAGGCGACCAAGAAAGGATGTGGGAACCGTCGGCGATCATCTCGGTAGACGCAGCCACAGCGATGGCATACTCAAGCGTGCAGAAGAGGAGGAATCCCTTGGACGAGACGCCACCGGTCGGGCTCTCGGTGGGAGGAGGGATGCGGCGCTCTTGGAGGGCAGTGGCGCCGTCGGAGAAAATGAACTTGACAGAATCCAATATTCCGACAGTGGCATGGAAGGTAGTGTTCTGGGCGGCGGTGGTGTGTCGGAGGCGGTAGTCGTGGCAGGCACGGTGGAAGCTGAGATGGTCGACACTGATGGGGTGGTAGCACTTGGATCGGCTCGTCTCGAGGATGTCGTGCGATTGTTGAGGGACCGGAGGCAGCATGCAATTGTTGTCAAACCTTGGGTGCCACGTCGAATGGGCCTCGCGTATTAGGACCGAGATGCTGCTCACGTGCGGGGAGCATCTCGATGTACCAGACAGCACAGTAAAACCAACCCTCCTAGTATCTTCTGCAAGCCCACAGGGCCCAAGGTTGCTGGGCCAGACTGCCAGGATGCTTACGCCGAGGCCGATCACGTCGGGCTTCAGGATGGACGGGTTGTTCACACTCGGTCTGCGAGGGGAGAACAGAGCAATGCCCAGGCCCCAGTGTCTCCCAATGGCGTTCCCGCCATAGATGATCTGGGCCGTTGGATTGCGCATGGAAGTCACGTAGCTTTTGTGGAGGACCCCCTCGCAGCCAATCTGCATGACGGGGAGGACATGGATGTCCACCGAGTCCTCCTCCTGGTTGACCTCCGCGTTGGCGAGGATCATGGTGGCCGTGGAGGAGCGTCCATGGCTGGCAGCGGAGGAGCTAACGGCGAAAGAGGAGAAAGAACCCTTGGCGGCGGCAGGGGCCATGTGGCAACCGGCGTAGAGGAGGCACCTGGATGGGTCGTGAGTGTGGTGGCAAAGGCTGCGGCGGAAGCCGAGGTGGGCGACACGGAGCGTGGCCGCGGAGGCGGCGAAACGGTCGTCGGAGGCAGAGGCGGAGAAATGTCGGTGATGGAGGTGATGGCGGCCGTTGCTGGGAATGGCGAGGCGGATGTCATCCTTGTCGGGCTTTCCGGCGGGGGTGACGGAGAGTGCCTGGAAGCAGGACGGAAGCAAGTTGCGGCGGCCGCCGACGAGGACTGTGGCGGCGGCGACGACGGTGGCGGCGTCTCTGATCACGTTCTTGGAGAAGAGCTTGAGCATCCCATGGATTTCCTCGTAGAGGAGCCCAGATAGGCGCTTGTTGCCTCCACGGCGGACCAGACGGTGGAAGGCGGGCTTGGTGATGCCCTGGGCGTTGCCCCGGAGCACCCCCCGGTGGCGCTTCGCTCCGCCCTTGCCGAATGCCTTTCCGCCCCCAATCCTGTCCGCCAAAAACTTCACCTTTGCGCCGCCAGCACCACCAATAGAGAGTGTAACCACCAATGGGGAGGGATGCATGGCTGGGACACCGCAGCGGCGGGCCAGAGGACGATGGATGGCTTGGAGGAGTCGTGGAGGGGCTGGAGACAGGGAAAGCCTTGTAGGGGCGCTTGGAGGCAGCGGATGGGTCGATGGCCGGTGCTGCCATCTCCGTCGGGTCGTCGGCGAGGAGGATGCCCCGGCCTTGTTTGACGGAACGGAGGTCATAAAGGAGCACCCTATCGAACGGGGTGGTGGCCTGCATGTCGAGGTAGATGGGCCGGTTGTAGATCTGGACGCCTTTGACGGTGACGGGACCGGCTGCGGCGGCGTCAGCAAGAAGATCGATGGTGGCGGCAGCGGCTGTGGGTGGGGGAAGGCGATGGTGGCGGCAGCGGCTGTGCGAGGGGAGGAGCGGAGGGACAAGCTGTCAACATTCGGAGCAACTACATCCGAAGTGGGGTTAGACAAGCTGTCAACATTCCCAACTGAGCCATTATTCACTGCACCTCCCGGTGTTGACTCATCTTCAGGGCAGAGAGGCAAGCAACTGCTGTCATCATGGTTTGATTCAGCAATCTCAAGGATATGAACAGGCGAGCTCTCATCAGGGACAAGGTCAGTACTGGCCACAGGATCGTCATGGACACTTTCGTCTGGCAACCCGTCAATTATCTCTTCATGATTCGGTAATTCGCCCTCCGTGTCAAGATCAGCGACCAAGGAAGGAGTATCCGATATTGACGTTGCTGTCACGAGGTCAGGCACCTCCACATAGTAGAGCACATCGCGGGAAACAAAGTAGCCACCACCCACTTGTGGGGCGAGCACAAAGGACTGAGCAAAGTTTCTTGTCGAATAGTCATAGCTAACGAGAAATCCCGTCACCTGAATACGGATTCCACCCTCGGGTAAATCCTGAACCTCTTCGACTTTTGTTTCGGTGCTCATACATTCATGGTGGAAAAACCGAATTTGCTCAGCTATCCCTTATAGAGTTGTGACGGAACGCATAGTATCGTTGGCCGTAGGTCGGCTGAGCCAGCTTGAATCATGGTAGAACTTGAAAACTACTTCCGGTTTGGTATAAAGCATATAGTAATACTGATCCACAAAAAAGTTGCAAACCTGTTGTGTATAATCGGAGACTGCAGCCAAAGGAGCAGGAGAAAAACCATCCGTTCGCCACTCAGGCATTTCGTCAAACACTTGGCGGACAACTGACAATGGAGGTGTTGTTTGCCACTTAGGCATTTCATCGAGCATCTGGCGGCCAGGGGAAGATAAGGATATGTGGTAGTCAGCACCCGCTGTCCCTGGCATCTGAGACGACTTCTGTCGGACAGGGCTGGCCCCCCTCGTTGGGAGCGTGGTCGCGGGAGTCGTGGCTGAGATCGCCGCAGGTGATGGTTGGCTCCACGGGGCGGAGCTGGCCGTCGGTTTAAGAGAAGAAATCGAGGTCTGTCGGGGTCTGGAAGTGGCCTGGAAGGTGGCAAAGCTGGAAGCTTTGCGTGACGCATGGCCGGTGGGACGCATGACCGTGGTCGGCGGGGCGGCACCGGCGGGGTCTGTCCACCTCGCTGCCCGTGATCCATTCCATCGATCAGAGGAGGGTGAATGCTGATATCCATAGGTTTGGTCGGGATTAGAGCCGGTGGTGGCTGAAGCAGAATACTCGGTGTCGGCGGCGGGGTCCAACAACGGCGTCGGCGACGGAGGAGCCGTCGGCGACCTGGCTGACGATTGCACGGCGGTGACAGCACGGTGCACGGCTGCACGACGTGTTCGGTGATTGCACGACGTCTGCTCAAGCGCCATTGGAACGACATCAGCATCAGCCCGCAGATCGAACTGCTCTGATACCAATGTTGTGTTCCCGTATGGAACACGAACAAAATCAAACACCATGGTGAAAAAGGGAGAAAAGAAGAAGAAGAAGAAAAGAGAATAAAGAAAACTAGATTCAATATTGCCTACCCAGAAGGAGGAAGACGTCCTCCTTATAAGGAAGGAGAGGCGCGTCTTCCAAGACTGATTACAAGATGTGACTTTTCATATTCCTAGACTGACTCTTCATCTTCCTAGACTGATTACAACATTCTTGACCTTTCATATTCCTAGACTGACTCTTCATCTTCCTAGACTGACTCTTCATCTTCCTAGACTGATTACAACTGATTACAACAATTGCTTCTAGATGTTCCTAGCAATGTTGACATGGCTATATTTCCGAATTATGTATGTCCTAAACTATTTCTGATTGGCTTTCTTTTTAACTATATAGCAAAACTTAGGCCCATGCTGTATCTGTTTCAGGAAAGTAGTATTGAGAAGGATGATGTAAAGGATCCCTTCACTGAGGTAACTGATCTTTTAAGCTGTGCCATCAGTGCAATGATAATCATTTCTTTTAATACTGTAATTTATGTAGTTACTTGGTGATTTTTATACTGATTGGTTTTTGGGAATAGAACTCGAATTTATGAATACATGTTCACATTTTGGCTAAAGTAATTAGTTTTGATATATGCATTTGTTTTTCAATTTCTTGAGGATACTTGGATTTTATTGCAAGCCTTGTAGGCTTGTACTTGAGACTGTTTGCACGGCAGTGAAAATGTTATATTTGACCTGTAGTAGCCTAAGTTACGGTGGATTTTATAATAACTGATTTCTCTTTTCCTATGCTGAATCTTTCTGTTATTTATCCCAGCATTCAATTTTTTGCTGATGAAACAATGGGGACAGAGTCCATATGAGAAAGCATTATGGCAAAATTTAGAGACTAGTGTTTGATGAGGAAATATGAAAATCAAGATTATCAACCTTGTCAATATCATCATTTATATCTCCTAGCTATCCTGCGACTGGATTCAAGCAATGATAGCTTGATATGCTCATTATCGTATGACGTGATGTTTTAATAGTAATGATATTGATAATTTCATGTGTAAGGAATTTTGTTTTTTTTCTCTTGTACCCTGCTGTGAAGTGTTGCCTAGGAAGCACCGATACGCCGAATTTGCCCCCGTACCCGTATCCGATACGTATCGGATACGGATACGCCACCGATACGGCTGCATGCGTATCGGTGGCGTATTGTCTTAAAAAAAAAGAAAAAAAAAAACAGTTTCCTATACATAAAGGGGGAACTATTATAAGTTATAATGTTTAATTTCATAACTTATAATTATTATTGTTTGTGTTGTCATTATAGTGTAATTCTATCAAAATTATGGAAGTTACTATAGGTGGCTATTAGGGTGCTAGGTTTAAATTTTTCTTCTTTATTATGCTTATTGTTTGTTTTGACACTAGGACCAATCTAAAATGTGTTTTAAAAATATATAAAATATTTTTTCAAAAACGTATCCCCGACGTATCGTATCGGGACTTTTTGAAAATTGCCGTATCGCCGTACCCGTATCGTATCGTATCGTATCGCCGTATCCGTATCGGTGCTTCCTAGAGTGTTGCTCTTTTTGCCCTTCATGGGGTGTCGATACAACTTTTTACAGTATGCAAATTCTCTGTTGTGTTTTGCTTGATATAACTGTTCTTGGAAGTACAGGTGGCTTTATTTAAGTTGCATCCGTGTTCTATGAATTTTTTTGAAAGTTCATTTTATTGGGAGGTTTTTTACACTTATAAAACTTGTGGGATTAGATCGTATGAGGGTTCTTCATTGTTTTCATATTAAAATTTGATTGTATAGATCTTTTTCTTGTTGGGATACTTCTCTTGTATATTTCATTTGATTATTTCATGACAAAGTTTGTTTGTGTCAATTTTGTAGGATTCTGCTTAGATTTATCGTTCTTCTTTTTACCAATTGTTGTAGGTTTAACTATTTACAACATTACTGATTTGGAAATATGCAAGAATGCCAATAGTTTGAGATTTATGCAACTAATAGTTTGTCCACCAACCTTTATTTTCTGCAAATAAATCCATAACTATAGTTTATTTGTAAGACATTCATTAGTAGGGAAGGTTGGCATTAGGAAGGGCATTTGATAGCGGACAGCACGTGGAGGAGGAGGAGCGGAGGGGATGGAGGGATAAGAAGGATAGCGAACTGAAGGATAGGGCGGCCAGTAGGCCATCTTCTGGAATCACCACCAGAAAGGCTGCCGGAATCACCACCGGACAGCAACCACCGGATTCGTCACCGGGGCTTGTTGGCTTCGGCACCAACGGAGATCTCCATCAACAGAGAGAAACAAGGTATTTTTTTCAAATCATCGACTAATTTTCTTATTGATAATCATGCCTTTAAATAGGCTTACAGAGAATCTTAATGAAAGATAACATACTAAATAGGAGAAGTCTTAACTTGGAATCAAATCTCAACTAGAATCCCAAATTCTAAATCCTAAATCAAATAAAATCTTTCCATAATTGAAAGTCCTAATATGAGTAAAATTCTAAAAATGTAAATGTAATAATAAATTTCACGTGGGACCACTATGGCTCCGCATCATTCTCCACGAGTGAAAGAAACTCGACTCCGACGAGTATGGCTCACGCGACCGGCAAATTACCTCTCAACACCGTACGACTAGGAAAACACAAAAAGATGGTCCCGTTTGAAAGCAATAAACGCGTTCACAATGCACGATGGCGGGTTCGTCCAAAATGAACTTGAACCGGACCAAATTCGTGCCAACTGAACCTAAACATGATGCAGCCACATTAAATGTGAACCGTGACCAAATTAACTCGACCCGAGCCAAACCCTGGGTCAGTTTTTTTTTTTTTTAATGAACCCGGGCCGACCTTTCGAAGGGAAAAAAAATAGAGTGAAGGAGGTGGTGCCCTAGGGCGACCGTGGCGGCGGCATGGCGGAGGAGCAGTGGTGCGAAGGCAGAGCGGCGGCGTGAAGGCAGGCGGCGACGTTGCAAGACGGAGCAGTGAAGCGAAGACAAAGCAAGGGGCCGCACGGGATGCGGGGCACTTCCGGGTAAGGAAAAATCATACCTTTTTGCACGTTCTCATGTTCCATTGTGGCCGGAGAGTCGGCTGACTCATGTTCCATTGTGGCAGGGGAGTCGGCTGTCTCATGTTCCATTGTGGCCGGGGAGTCGGCTGTATCCGACTGATGGGCCGGCACAATGAGCTCGCCATCTGGTTCAGATGGCTCTCTCATGGATGGTCGGCACGGACACTGTTTCAGATGGCTGATGGACGTGGATCACGGGAAGTGTTGGGCCATCTGATGGGGAAGTGGTGACAGTCGATGGTAGGCGTGCGACGCGAGCGTTGATCTTGGCAGACTCGCGGACGAGCACTGTAGGTTGGGCATTCACAGCATCAAATTTAGCATTCAGTGCAATCAATTGTTGGAGTATGAAATCTAAGGTGACAGGGGAAGGAACGGAATGCAGGTTGTTTGATGGGCCACCAAGTTGATAGCGGACAGCACGTGGAGGAGGAGGAGCGGAGGGGATGGAGGGATAAGAAGGATAGCGAACTGAAGGATAGGGCGGCCAGTAGGCCATCTTCTGGAATCACAACCAGAAGGGCTACCGGAATCACCACCGGACAGCAACCACCGGATTCGTCACCGGGGCTTGTTGGCTTCTGCACCAACGGAGATTTCCATCAACAGAGAGAAACAAGGTATTTTTTTCAAATCATCGACTAATTTTCTTATTGATAATCATGCCTTTAAATAGGCTTACAGAGAATCTTAATGAAAGATAACATACTAAATAGGAGAAGTCTTAACTTGGAATCAAATCTCAACTAGAATCCCAAATTCTAAATCCTAAATCAAATAAAATCTTTCCATAATTGAAAGTCCTAATATAAGTAAAATTCTAAAAATATAAAAGTAATAATAAATTTCACGTGGGACCACTATGGCTCCGCATCAGCATTGGCTAGAAAATATTATATTTATTAGCCAAATTAGCCAAGTTTTTTATGGAATAGTCAGTCAACTATCAAGGTTATGACGAGACTGAAATAAAACTACCTTCAGAAATGAAGGTGACCTCTTAATCCCGCTTTTGCCAGGATGAGTGACGTGGTGTTTTTTTCATAATGTCCCTATAAAACGAGACTCACCTAGTTATCTAGTTTCTTACATTGCTCAAACTAGGGGAAGTTACATCTAAAACCGATTTTTATCGTGGTTGGCAGAAGTTATAAAGTTCTTCATCATCCTTCATTCTGATTTTTTTCATTTAACGTATAAAGGAACTATTGATGCACACCTATTAATATTATCTAATAAAGAAAGTATGATTTTCTTATTTAGTTCTGATATTAACTGAGAACAGAGCAGGTTTTAGGACTATCTGGGCATGAAAGTAAGGACTTTGTCTGTGTCAAGGTTAAATGGAAAATTAATTAGGTAAGATGGGTTAGTTGGGTGGATACCTACAATGTTCTCATAATTTAATTCGTGTTTAGGAGAATTCAAGTTGGTACACAACCTCATCGCTTTTGCTTCGCTTTTACATCTATGGTCAATTTTCAAGTTCAACTTCTTTTATAATAAAATATACTCCCTCAGTCGCATATTATTAGCTCCATTTGGAAAAGTAATGATTTTTGTTGAATTGTCAGACCCATATTTAAGAGACTTTGTCAGGGTGAATAGCAGATTAGAATCATATGAAATTGAGCCACATGAAGCTATTAAAGTGGGACAATTTGTTTTCTTTTGCCAGTGGTGATATTAATATGGGATGGATGGTTTAATTGATAACGTGGATTATCATTATCTCCCTCACCCTTCATGCTTCCATCTTTAACTTCAAATATCCCTCTTCCCGCTGTCTCTCATTGCTCCCTCCCTCTTTGCTCCCCATTTCTTGCAAATTTCCTTTCTTTTACTCACTCTTGCCTCTCTTATTCTTACCCATTACTCTCCCTGTTGTCATTTTTTTCTCTCCTCTTGTACTTCCACTTACATTGTAAGCAGTTACTGCTCTCCCTCCTTCCCTCCTTGGCACACAACTGAGACAATCCAACACTTGCATTATCTGTGCAGTGTGCATGTTGATTTTGATGAATACAGAGGTGATATAAGTATGGTTGCAATGTAAGGGAACACATATTCAAGACTCCTCAATGAAATCTGGTTTCATTATAGGCTGTTGCTGACTTACCAGTTTGAATTTTTTAATATTCTTTGCATTTTTTGTACACTATCAAACATTTTTCCGACTATGCATGTATTGTGTTTAGGATATTTGTTTGATTTTAAGTATAAGAGGCCCGGTAATCTCCAACCGAGTGGAGAGCATTCTTTACTTGAGTCCCATCCGGGAACCTTTTCTTGCACCAGCGACGAAGCCGAACGATTGATTGGAGATGGGCTCAGTGTGATGGGTCAGGAGATAGCTCTGAAAACACAGAGCTCCCTCTGTTGTGGGCATTGATAACTGTTGCACCCTAAAAGGGGGAGGAAGAGGGGCGAAGAACAAGAGTGGGTAGTGTGCTACACTTGTGAAAGTCCTCAATACATAGAGGGAGTGGTGTTTAAGCTTACCCTTTGACTCCCTCCATCGAGCTTCGGTCCAGTGTTCATTACATTGTAGCACGGGAAAAGACCGGCACTAGAGTGGAGAAAGGTTTTTTGCACTCCGTTGGAGATTACCTTTCATAAGTATAATGTGTCTTGAATCTTGATAAACTATTACATGCAATAAGGAAAAAGTCACGCGTGTCTGCATGAGTGAACACAGTCTGGGCCATCGAATTTAGATCCGATAGCTCACAGGTTAGGCAGACTATATCTGACAGCTCTCAGGGCAGGCAGTGATTTAAACCTATCTGCCCCCTATATTAACTCCTGTCGCCGGATCAATATCCAAAGGCCCAGATTGTTGCTGCTCATGCTGACGCGGTTGAGCCCAGGCTCATATAGACAGCATTTAATAATTACTGATGCCAGGTTCCTTGCGGTCAAGTACAATTTTTTGGTGTTTGCCTCAATAGGCAATCAGTAAGAGACCTCAAGCAGGGATGATAATGCAGGGGTGAGCTTTGTTAATCTTGCAGCAATTTATGGAATTACTTTGTGAACACATCTGGCATAGTGGCATGGATGGGATGACGATTGCAAAAGTGCTGTCTGCTGAAGATGTTGAGGTTGGTACAGATGATGTTTACAAGCTCTAATGAGGGCAGCAGAAGGAGAAGTGTTTGTTATTGGAGCCGGAGTGTATCTTGGGCACTTTGATCATGGGTGATGTCATCTTTTTAACTATTCGGAAGGCTATGTATAGAATGTGGCCAATCAGGATTTAACGTTTTAGGGGACAGCAATTTATGATAGCTTGCCAAAATATTTTTTAAATTGAGGTTCGTGGATGAAGGATAACTAATATGTGTTGAGGACTTGAGGCTAGCATCATTTCTGTGTCATGCCAAGGTTTGGACTTTGAAGAGGCTGTTCACTGATTTTTCTGTAGATCAAATTGCTCAAAATTGGATTTTTTTTATTGATGTACTTAAATTTCAGCATTGTTATGGCCTTTTAGAGGGAATGGTGTAACATATTTACAAAACAAACTCATGAAATAGTGATTATGTGCTTGTAATCAAATTTTGGTATTACAACTCTATTTGTGACTTCAAATAATGTTTGAAAACTTTTAACTTTGTCTTATGAAAGATTTTTTTTCATCCGGTCAACCTTTTATGTGTTGTATGTTTTTTGGACACACATATTTACCTGCTGTTGACAGATTTCCATGTTCAAGAAAAACTATGACCATCTACCTAAGGACACATACTTTGACATGTATAAAGAAGCAACTCGAGGCAATCCAAACTATTTTTTGACTTATGGAAATGGAAAATCGGCTGCTCGGATTCAAGACCACCTTCGTCCTAATGGTGCTCATAGATGGCACAATTATATGAAGACTCCGAAGTATGATGTTTTTCATTCGATTGATCTTATGATCAAGTTTTTATGCATACATTACTTCATATTAGAGATTTACAGTTTTTTTCTGATTTGGTTCGGCATTATTGTCTGGCTCAATGGTCAATCACTTCCAGCTCTTCAGCTTTTATTTGTTTACTTCTACACGGATTGTTCCTTGACCTATCTTAAATAATTTTGATGCATAGAATAGAAATGTTAATAGAGATATGGTTTCTGTTACACGGAATAAAAAGTTGATGCAGACATGGTTTTAAATACATGGAGTAGGAAGTTGAGTCTGATTTTGGAAGCTTTAGCTTGCCCTGTCTCTTTAAGCATGATAATATTAGATAAGTCTTTTATTATTTCATTACTTATTTTTCCAGTGAGATTAAGTTGGAAGAGGCGGCTGTTCTGCACTACACATACCCCAAATTCTCAGACTTAACATCCAGGCGTGATCGGTGCAAACCTACAAAATAGGATGTTAAAAGATGTTTTATGCTGGAATTTGACAGAGCTGTGAGTTCCCAAAATCCCAATTGTTTTTTGTTCTCTAGTTTACTTCTTTCTCTTTTCTCATTTTCCTTGTTTTTGCTTGGTGATCCTTCATCTATGTTTGGCATGGCATAATTTGGTTTCCCGTATTTGACATTCTTTGATCAGCTGGCTCAAGCTTGATAAATGCCAGGATACCAAGATGTAACTGATATGCTTTCTTTGACTTGAAGTCAAAAAGTTATTCATTATAAAACAAACATTGATAAATGTGGCATAAAATTGTAATATAGTTGGCACTAGTAGGACCATTTAACTTAGAGAACCTAACTCAAATTAAAATTAACATAGGGTGAGAATGTACTCGCTGATATTTATGAGAGACGAGCTGCAGATGAGAAATTTTGACCCCAGTTGGAGGAAAGTCTCTAATTATGCCATATGTGGTCCTGCGCAGAAGTGATTTACTCCCATTTTGCAGTTTAAGATCGTTAGGACGATGAGGAAATTATTTTTATGAGAATACAACTAGCATGCTGAAGCATGTTGCTTGGAATCCAACTAAAAGCTGTATTTGCCAACTACTACAAGGTGGTTTTGATGTTTTCTAGCATGGGTGGGTGGGGAGGGGGTTGGTTTGATTACGCGAGAGGGGCTTGGTAGTGAAAGCAAAGCATTGGGATTTGCGGATGGTTTAGTATTCTGTGGAGTGATTCTCCCCTTTCTACTCTTCCAAATGTCGTAATTTTTAATATTAAATTTGCTGCTTAATTTTCTTTCGTACCTGATGAGCAATTTGTTATACCTTTGCAGCAATTTAGATATTCAGTGATGGGATAAATAAAAATTTGGTGCTTTCTTGATTGGAAGCAAATCCCCTCCTGAAAATAACTTTGTTTTAGACTTGATATTTTCCTTGACTAAAAACCTTGTCTGATTTTTGCAAGTTGGAAGCATTATCTTTCTGACTAGCTAACTTGTCTAATATTTTCGAGTTAATTGGCTTTTATAGAGGGTTAGTAACAAGTAGTTGCAGAATCATTATCAATCTGAGATAACTATATTCCTAACAAGGGCTAAATCAGAAGGATTGCTGTTCGTAAATTTTTTCTGAATTATGCCTAAAATTGTGCTCCCCACGTGCTAAGTTGTTATAATGAATAAGGAAGTTAGAGTTTGGTTACTATGTGGCCATTTAACTATTTTCGTATAAGAACAGTTAAGGCTTCTTATAAATTTGAAAAATCGTACTTCTTTTTTAACAGTGATCTGCACCATTTTCCTTTCATGAGATTAACTCTCTGCATTTATTCTAGGGAAGTTCTGTGTTTTCCACCTTGTGTTAGCAGCAACTTTCTGTTGCAGCCTCTTTGTAGTATGTGTTCTGCAGCAATTATCTTATAGCTACAGTTGTTACTTATGTACAGTAACTAGTATTTGGACAATGTCAATATTTTGCACGATAACAGTTTTTTTATAATTATTACACGATAACATCATGCAATAATGTGTGGTGTAACCTACGTGCAAATTGATTACAATTTTATGCAATGATGGGTAGGGTGTTAATCCGGTGTTTAAAGCCCACAAACTTGGTCTTATGGACCAAAAGAGCACCTGAATGGGTAGCAAGTTCGGCTTTGGGTTTGTTAAGTGGGCTTATGTAGCACATGCAGGCTCAGGCTGGGCTTTGAACTCGGATACCTGATCGAATATTGAGATGATGGGATTAATTGGCTTTGTTGTGGGATTTGTGAACAGATGCCAATGATAAGTGCTATAATTTGAAGCCCTAATTGTTGTCATTGAGTTTTAACAACCTCTCTGAAATGTGAAAATTTTACTATTATTACATATATTTTGTTCTTATTGTTGTTGCTAAGTTATTACGTTATGTGTTGTTATTGACTGGAATTCCACTGCAGTCATTTATAATTGCCTCTACTGCTACAGAAGAAGAAATGTGGCGCTGGTGAGTTTCATTTCGCTAATGCTTTACTTCTATAATGAATTGAGACTTTAAATATGATGTGTATTGTTGATTTGGTACTATGTGGGACCCTGTTGGTCTCGTAAGCGCGCAATTCATAACAGGAGTTTCTTAAGTTTATTTCTTTAGAGTTAATTTCTTGGAAGTTGTTCAATGCGGGTTTCGTGAACATGTTGTGTGGGGTGATAAAGATCTTAAGCTTAAACTTCTTAGGAAAGGCATTCTAACACGCATTTATGCTCCAATGGTAAGTGCAATAACTTTAAACGAAATAACTTTGGCATATTTTGTATCAATTGTTGCTTTGTCTCTGCAGGCCATTGTTCAAGCATTGAGGGAATCTGGTGTCTTCAGTTCAGTGTTCGCATCAGCACAAACTCTCACAAAAGAAAAATTTTTGTCTTGCATTGAGCGGAGTTCTGAAACTCGCAACTCTTCTAATGCTAGATTAACTGTTTCCCAATATCCTCCAGTAAGTGTTAGAATTGATGAATCTCAAGCAACCGAAAGGAAGCTTTTGAAGATGAATATGGGTGACAAGCTAGCAGTTCCTCCATTATCTCCACCAAGCTGGGAGGCTGTTCGTGCAAAGACATGAATTGCTCTTTAAATAACTGCGTTATTATATATGACCATATTCAAAATTTCTCATCTTGTGATGCAAAGTTTTGTGGGATCTTCCCGATCAAATACCCAAGCGCAAGTGTACATTAAAATGGGAGCTTGCTTTGCACGCGCTCCGTCAGAACTTTGCGGCGTAGCACACAATTCTGGATGATTGACTGAGAATTCATTGCTCGAGTTAATATGTTAGCAGTATTTAGAAATGTTGTATAGAATCGAAGGGGGTGCTGATGGTCTTCAGTCTCTGCTGATGATTGTAGCAATATGTCAAAGTCCCCCATTCTTTTAAATTAGGTTACTGTGTTGACGGGATGTATCCGTCATGTGATACGGGCCATTGTATCCCTTTATTTTATTACACAGCTACTGACAAACTAATTCAATTTTAAAATGAGAAATACTTGTTAAATACAGCATTGTTTACAGATGGAGCTCATGGGTGTTCACCTTCGTAGTGCATGTGAGAAATTAACAGCGATTAAGTATAAAATTGTTGTCTGGTAGTGTATATGACGTTGAGGCTAAAGCAGACAACTTTGTACTTCTAAAACAGGTATTGAGTTAAAAAAAAAACAGGTATTTAGCGGCTGGCCAGCTCAGCTAGAACTCAACCGCATTTGGTTGGGGATGAGATAGTTTGAGCTCAAATTGACTGTGGAGTGATGTTTGCCATTGTACTTCTTTTCATCTCCTATATCGTTTACTATTTAGGTTGTGTTTGGAAGACCGCGCTTGTGTTGCAAAAGCAGCTTTAAAGCCATTTTAGTTCAAAATCATGTTTGGAGTGCAAAAGCCACTTTGATATAAGAAAAATGGCATTTTATTAGAACTTGGTCCAAAAGCTGCTTCACATAAATATCTCCTCCTGATGCTTTTTCCAAAAATAAAGGCTTTTATGGGGAGGTAGGTAGAAATTACTCTCCCTCATTAAATGGACGATTGATGTTCATTCCTTCTTTATCTCCTTAAGAATAAAATCATCGTATGAGATCTTTAGTGTTTAATAGCTCAATGTAAATAGGCTTTAGGGGGGCTTGTAAAAAATCAGTTTAGGGGTGGGCATTATTATTCAGGTCATGCTTTTGCTTTGCTATAACGAAAGAAATTTTATAAAAAAATCACTTTTCAACAAACGCAAAGCAATTGCTAGCCCTTAGCTTGAACTAACAGTCATCCCACTTCTTGGACACTTAAATTGCCAAAAGCTACTACCTGGTTTGATAGAAATAACTAAAGTGTGCATCAAAGGGAAAGTGGACATGATTGGCCTGCGATTGTGTAAAACTCCCTCTATAGGAAAAAAATAGCTACATTGGGGAAAACATCATTTTTAAGGGGAAATTTACCAAATAATATTTTAAAAAAAAATTATCGATCAGGAAACTCGGAAAATATTTTCCGATCCGGTTATCTGACAAGCCATGCAAGCGCCAGCATGGCACTGGCCCTGTGCGAGTTTTTTTTTACCCACACTGGCACCCTGCGCGAGTTTTTTTTTACCCTGATCTAAAAGACAATACTTGAACCGACGCCTCTAGCTTAAAGAGAAAGATGTTGTTTCAACTGACGTTTTTCCCTGCCTTAGCATATTTCCTCGCATTTCTTCTTCTAAAGAGAAAGATATCGATTGAACTGACGCCTTTCACTTCTAAGGGAACCAACACCTTTCTACTAAAGAGAAACCGACACCTTCTCATCTAAAGAGGAGAGGCGTCGTTTTAAATAGTGCCTTCTTCTTTTAACTACACAAATCCAACGATGTAATGTAATATGTAGATTTTTTAAAACCTGATAATACAATATAATCAACATAAACAATCAACTCTACTTGCTCAGTAAACTTGGAACATAAATAAATTAAAGCATCTATTACAAGTTTAAAACAAATATATAATACAAATCATCATAAGAATACAAATGTTCACTCAACTCTCCTTCCCCTACTCCTACCCCGTCCTTGTGCTCGAGCTAGAATCTGGTCATGTTCGACATCAGGTATAACATCTAAACATGAAATTGAATATGATCGTTTCAATATAAGAACCCTTGCAAGTGCACAAAGCAATTGTACTACGACAAATACTAAAGGGTTGTCGAACCTCAGGGACGGTTAAATACTTTACCAAACTCAAGAGAAAGTTTCAGTTTTTTATTTAATCTAAGAAAGCAATGAACTTTAACTAAATTAACTGAGTTTAACCAATGTAGAGAAATATCAAGGCAGTGAATCCACCACTAGATATGCAATTACTACTCTCAATTATTATTACGCACAAACTAATATGATATGGTAACTTGTGTTCATAGTCAGACACACAAATCACAATGAATTCACTCACGTTCTTGGTCAGACACGAAAGTTCATCCACTATAATGTAATTAATTCTATCCTTGGTTGGGCATAAAACTAATCATAATCCTGTTCTTGGTTAGACACAGGGATTAACAGGATCTAATTCCATTTATAATCAATCAAGTCTATGGTCAAGTACTCAAAAGAAAATCATGAAATAGCATTAAGGATGAATCATATCAACTCTATTAAATTAAACAAGAAAGAGTAGCAATACACATCTAGGGCTTCATCCAGCCTTGACAAAGAATTTAGCAAGACATAGAAAAAGAGAAAAGAAAAGTCTGTTTTTGTAGATTCATTGGCTTGGATCTTTCTTCTTCTTTGGCTCCACAAGACTCCTTCTTGCTCCTCGCTAGCCTCCAAGATCTATTCTCTAATGCTCAACATGTTCCCTTTAAGGCCTATTTATAAGGTTGGAGAGAAAACACGCACAAGCCCTTCCAATTCCAAGTCAAAATAGGTCAAATTTCAGTTTTGTGTATATGGCGATCGATCTCTGCGTATTGCTGATCGATTGGTTTCTCGGTTTCTTCCTGCAGCACAATTTTTCATTGGTCATAATGTTTTGCTCCGAACTCCGAATTGTGCGCGGTCAGTGGTGTTGGAAAGCTGACTTCTTGAAATTTAACATGAAGTTAGTCTAATCAGAGATATGCATACGAAGTTATGAATATTCAAACATTAGAGTCACTTTTCACCACATTTCTGCATCTTACGCATATTTTCCTACAAAAACTAAAAATTATATTAAAGTATCACTAAATCTAATCAAACACTAATATAAATATAAGTTTAGGAGCTAATAAAATGCATATTTCATGTGTAGATCAGAAGACGAAGGTGCCTGACGTAGAGCACGAAGTGCACATTGTCGTCTAGTATATACTTTAGAAAAAGGGGGCCTCTCAACTGGATCGAGCATAGCATCTGGAACTATTGGTGGTGGGTAAAAAAAGTTGTGTCCACCGATGATGTCACAACGATAGGCGAAGCTGATATAGGTTTAGAAGCCTGAAAAAGATGATCACCCTGCAATCCTGAAATCTCTATCATAACTGGCTGAAGCAACGGCAAGCTCACAAGGACATGTATAGAGTTATTGCGTATCGTCTAACAAGCCACTAGCAAGCTCTCATAGGATCGGTCCACCAAAGCTCCATTACACTGAGCTAATGTCTGTCTCACATAACTAAGCTAGAAGGGAAAAAAATATTTTATCTACAAGCACACAATGATGGCGACTTAAAAAACAAATATGGAGTAAGAGATACTAATCAAAGCCCACTCAATGTTGCCCCCTGTGTTGGTATCACATCTCTACCTCATACACAGGTGGTAAGATAAGTTTCCTAAAGATCCTTAAGTACCACTTCATGTGGGCACTATTAGCATCTAGTTCCTTTGTGGCAAGCTCCCCTGAACGAGATTGGTCCTCCTCTTGTCCCATCTAGTAATATAGACCGCATGATGTGACCTCCAATCAAAACTTGTCCTGCCCTGACGCAAACATCGCTCAATGAACTCCACAATAGAAAGGGGGGGGGGAATTTTCTCTAATCCAAACTGCAACATAACCTGATCTAGAACATGCATCTTCTCAATGTCAAAACATATGAGTGGCGTCCTAGATAGCCACACATCTGTGCTATCGGGACACACTCTATCGGTACACACTCTAGGTTCTGTTGTGTCCTGTTGGGAACACAAGCGGTACCACGCTTCAAGCAAGGGAAAAGGAAGGAGAAAACGAAAGAAGAAGAATGGGATATAGTTTCTTATTACATAACCAACAAGGAGATGGAGACTCCCTTATAAAGAGGAGACTTCGTTACAATTATGTCAACATAATTATGATGACATAATTTCCCATTCCCACCCTTATTACAGCTTATTGAATTACAACTGAAAAGGAAAGTAGCCTAACATAGCAAATCCTAGAAATGGAAAGTAATACGTCTAAGGTAGTCCTGCCCCTAAATTGGCGTACACAACATAACTGTGCTAAAACTACATCATGATATGGCTACTATGTTACCTACAGAACATATAAAGATAGTTTTACTTTTTATGAATTTCGCATTGTTTATATTCTTAACATGTGTAATATAATATAATCACCTATCCAGATCGTTGGTAGTCTAATTCAAATCTATAATGGCGGAGGACAACGTGAGGATTAGCATTTTTGATCTTCTTAACAAAACAAAATAAATTATTTAAAATGTCAATCGAAGACCATGAAATGACTTAAATATATAAAATATATCTAACTCCTAATGGAGAAAAAACATCTAGTGGAGTGCTCTGAACTTTTGGATGCCCCACATGCAATCTCTCCCATGACCATAGCTGTTTGACACATAGATATCCAACATGAATCCAATGTGTTATACTTGTAGTAAATAGAGTAGCCATATTATTGATGGTTAACTTGGATGAGGGTGACACACCTGGAAATCCCTAATGTGATGGGTTGGCAAGCTTTTCCCAACTCTCTGTAAAGGAAGGTGAGGGTGGCATTGCCCCATGCATACTGTCCTGCGGAGTGAAAATCCTCTAACAAGATGAGATAGATGGGGTGCACATGGTTGTTGCTGCTATCGGCAAATATGGTGCAACTAAGCATATGGAGTAAATATGCTCGTGCTTATTGCTCGATGTCTATCTCTATGGAATCCTTTGGGAGATGACTGAAGTGCTGTCTCAACCACAAAAGGCTCACCCGAGTTATTTGTACACATGAGGGTAATTGCAAGAACATGTCTGATGGCAGGCATCCACCACATATTTTTTACCAACCAATGTTTTCTCTTCATACACGTGAGAATTGATTTGCTCAACTAAACTATTGCCAATAATGCACGTCTGTTGTTTAATCTTCAACTCAATACTAGGGGTGTATGGGGTTGCCATGGCCAACCCAACTGAATTTCACTTCAGAAAGAAATTGACAATCCGGTAGAATGTGGCTGACACTAAGGCTTGCACGGGCAATGATCGAGCCCCCTTCAACGTGCTATTTAGACTTTCAGCCAAATTTGTTGTGGTCATTCCAAATCTTATAAAACCGTCATGAGCAATAGACCATAACTGAGGGGATAATCTGCCTTCCTCACTGAGTAGCCTTTTTGCTTCTAGACTTTCTGCACCGATCAGTTTCATCTTGTCATTAAACTCTTCTACAGTAAGCACCATCACAGCTTCCCATATCAATGTTGTTAATACATGAATTTTAAACTTTTTATGAAAGTTTGCCTTTATGTGTCACATACAATATCGGTGACAAAAATTTGGAAGTGGAAATACCTTTGGCATGGCTTTTTGCAACCCTTTATGTCAATCAGATATGATAGTGATACATGTCCTATCAAGGACAACATGCGCTTCCACTTGCATTTGACCTTGTTTCGGGTGAATATTACCATAATTAGAGATGCCCATCACTAGCAATCGTCGCCATGAGGGCTCCAGTATACTTGCCAGATAGGAAATTAGCATCAACACTTATGACTGGGAGATAATGTTTAAAACCTTCAATAGATGGCCCAAAGGCCCAAAACGCTTGTCAACTTGTCGACACCTGGCATCTTCCATTTGGTTCTCACTAACTTATAAATGGTTCCCGGATTGGTATTAACTATTGCTTCGAAGTACATTGACAACAATTGATAAGATTCAACCCAATAACCGTACACTACTTTGATAGCTATATTCCTTGCCATCCAGGCTTTTTTGTATAAAATATCTACGTGAAAAGTCTCCTTAATCCTCTCTTGAATAACGACTGGTGTGATATCTACTTCTGCTCTAATGGAGGGCAATATGTACTGACAAACAAACACCGCAGTACATTGTGTATGACCAGTGTCCAACTGAGCATTTCTACAAGTGTTTTTGCCACCATATGTCTTCACTTTAAAATCATTAATCCCCTTCCTCATTGATGCATCTACTCTCCATGGGCAGTTATGGTATTAACACCTTGCTATGTACTGTGTTGGACTTGTATGTAACACTTTGTAGCACACATCATGCTTTATTGAAAACAAACTCACTGTGTGGACAAATTCATCTTTATTGGGGAATATTTGCCTCACATATATTCCTTAGTCATAGTGTGTCTCCTCATACAAACCCTGATTAATTACCTCATCTATTTCCTCATTTTTTATTCACGCATATGGCTGCTCTTCCTCATATGGCAACTCCTCCTCAAGGTTATCGAAGTCATCCGTAGCAACTTTGATGTCCACCAATTTGTCTGCCTCGTTATCAACCATCTCTTGCACACTATCCTCTCCTCGTATGCCTTCAACATCATTACCGCTGAATTATGCATCCCTTCATCATTGACCCCATTGTCTTCCTCATTCAACCCATCATCTTCCTCATCATTCATATTTCCTTCTTCCCAACCACTTGAACTAGTGTAGGTATAGGGGTTATGAAATGAAGTTTGTGTACCAAACCATTCACCACCATGTGCCATGCCAAGATTCATAGCTTCATGAGCATAAGATGCGTGTCTAAATTATTCAAAAGAAAACTGACAACAGCATGAAAAAACAATCATACAAACTGTAAGTTGAATGGTTAAATTATATTTTTTAATAAACTTACCTCCAACTAGGCGAAAGTTGGGATTCGTTGCATGCAAGTGAGATGGAAAAATCATCTTCTTCATTATCCTCCACAAGCCTTCCCTTCTCCACTCTACATATTTCTTTGAGAACTCTTACTTCCACCTTCAGATTCATTTGCAAAGTTAGGCCTATATGCTTCTTTTTCTACAATTAACTCGAATGTATACACACGAGGCACAAGATAGAGCATTTGTTGCATAGAGTTGTTGATATATACTCAAATTATTCATTTCATCAGCTCTAAAGCTTATGTTTATACTAGTGTTAGAATATGTTTAGTGTTTCTTAATGTCGTTTCTGGTTTTTGCAGGAAAATAAGGAGCTGCATATATGGTGAAATATGACCCCAATGGTTGAATCTTCATTACTTCGGATTATATATCTCTGATTGGACTGATACAAGCTTCATGTTAAAGTTCAAGAAGTCACTTTCCAACGCCACCGATCGTGCACAATTTGGAATTCTGAGCAAAAAGTTATGATCATTCAAAGATTTTGATACAAAAGCAGTGTGCTATCGATCGACATATTATACGCGATTGATCACCAGAACCAGAATGAGCCGCCCTTGTTTCAATCGATCATAAGTACTGTGATTTTTGTTTTGATGGTAGCGATCAATCGGTGCCTTTGGCGATCGATCACCGTATTAAGAGAAGTCGCTGAATGATCGCACGATGCAGTGAAAAGATGCCCTATTCAAGTCGGATTTGGAGAGGGGTTTCGTGGCTTTTCTTACCCTACTATATAAGCTTAGAGAGGGCTCAGAAACAAAGAGAATTGGACGGGGAATTTGGAGTTAGAGAAGAGTTAGAGATAGAGTCTTTTAACGGCCAAAGAAGAAGAATTGTTTCATGTCAACGAAGTCATCAAAACAGGCTTTGACTTTCTCTTTCTCTATGTCTAGCTAAACTTTTTATTAAGGCTAGATGAAGCCCTAAGCTTGTGTAACACCCGAAAAAAAATATTGTAAGTTTATTTAAACCAAATTAGACCTTTTTGATGCTTTATTTTGTTATGTTTTGCACTTTGGGGTTAAAGTATGTGAAGAGAGCTTTCCAACGCCACCGACGGTGCACAAATTGGAGTACAGAGCATAAAGTTATGTTAGTTTGAATTTTGGTATGCTGTCGAAGTATGCAATTGATCGCCGGGGTATGCGATTGATCTGGCGGGATACGCGATTAATCGTTGGGGTACGCAATAGATTGCAACGGCGGATTGAATACGGAAATTGCGTTTTAAGTGGATTTTCTTGAGAAAAAAATACTAAATCCTAACCAAACTTGGAGAGGACGTTCATGAGAAGATTTTGGAGGATTTTGGAGCTTCCTTATTAGTGGAAAGAGTTCATGATATTGGAGGATTTGTTTTAAGGAGAGATTTGCCCAAACTCTATATAAACCCTTGTGGAGTTGACTTGTGCTATTACAACCCTAGCCTTACTTCTCCTTCCCACGTTTATCCTTCTCCTAAAGGCTTCTTCTTGGTGGGAGATTCGCGAGAGCTTTGAGCGAGAGCTTGGTTGCGAGCGAGGAAGGCTTACGACACGCATAGAAGAAGGATCTTCGCGAGATAAGAGTAGGATGGTTTTTCCCTTTTCTTTTCTTCATCCTTATGATGTTTATAAGTGTTCTTATTCAGTACCATGATATATTGCTTTGATTCATGTGAAATTATTTGATTTATGACTCTATTTTCCATTCATCTTGTGATATGATCATGTATGCTTTCATGTTAAGTGTCTAGATGGGATTCATACACAAAGTTGGTTGCTTTATTCATTATTCAGAGTCCAGAAGTTCTAATATTATATTGTTGACCTTAATCCTCATTGATTCATGTGTCATATTGGGAGTCTTGTATTAATTGTCCTAATTGTGATGTATTAACATCTAAGATTGTAATATATGCTTTGTAACATGATAAAAGGGTGTACTTTGGTAATTTTAGACAATCCTAGGGTCTGTAATTGATCTAAGAGGGAGTATTGTTGTCTGTTAATAATATATTATCACTTATAGTGTATTATTAAGTGAGATAATCAAGTTTAATTAAGAATCTTAATCTCGGCCAGAACTATTTCTGTGCTGACAGTCAGTAGTAATTAAATCATAACTAATTCAAAAAAAATCAGAAAACTATATGCTCAGTGGAGTTAGAAACTATACTCGTAAGGGTATTATCAGTAAAAATTTCAGAGAGTTAGTCTAAACGTATAGAGTCCGGAAGCTGTCGGAAGAGGACTGTTGTGCAGAAGACAGTGAGTCGAATATGAGAGAAAATACTAAGTATCCAAATAACATTATGTAATATGGTATGAGAATAATTTACGTGTCAACATCAATAATTGAACTATATGTTTATAGAATATCACAGTAAGGTTGGGTTAGAGTTAATCCAATTAGTAGGGATAATCATTTGATCAAGAGAATCATAACCATCTATTTTAAAGCGTTGATGTTGGTTAAAGGTTCAACTTGGAATTCAAATCATCTAAGACTCATTAGTATTCTCGTCTCTGATATTTGTATTATAAGTTCTAATGTTTATGAAGAATTCCTATCCAGGGCTAAGCATGAAGGTATGCATTGATTGTATTTATATTCCTATGATGAGTTGTCACTATCCAAGGTGTTTAGTTTCCTTGTTATTCCAAAAAGAGAGTTATATGTCTTGAGAAGCTTTGTTGTTCTAATCTACTCCAGTAAGTGAGTCATATGTGGTTCAAGACCTTGATGTTCTATTTGTACTCTATGAGTGAGTCATTATGGTAAGTGTTACTCTATTCTCAGAAAGTTGAGACCCATGCGATTGGTTGTATCATTGTCCGGTTTGACATTGACCTATTTCTCCACTACTTGTTCGGTGGAATCATAGTATGCTCGTGAGCCATTGCTAGGTCCAGCGTGACCTCTAATATTTATGGAATTTTGATTCCTTATTGCCCGAAGGGAGGCAAATATGTACGTTTATGCTGTATGACATTACGGAAGGTCTATAGTCTCCGCTTTTTGTGCCCATAAGCACAGATGGGACCAGCATGCCTAGACGCGTGGCCGGGTTCCGAAGGGAGAACCTCTAGGATGTTCTGGTAAGTGTCCACATGGTTGGTAAATAGCGAGCAGAAATTGAATCTCTTTGCACTTTCGATGTTGAGAGGTATTATTATTGTTGATTTTTCTCCTTATACCATTGACATGTTTGGAGTGGTATATGTTGCTATCCTTTCTCTATACTTGAGAGTCAGGAATCTTTTTGTGTTGACTGATCTTTCTTTTCAGGTATATAGACCTTTGTTTCAGTCCAGATGTTGTTGAATATCCATAATCCTTTGATTGTCTTTATTTCTCTTCACTTCTTGCTTCTTTATCAGTGGGTTTTTACATCCTACCGAGTGTTTCTATGAAATACTCATGCATCCTCTGATGCAGGTGCAAAAGAAAGCTGAGTTTAAGAAGTTGCAATAAAGGAAAGGCGGTTGGAGGAGCCGTGAAGAGATTGGAAGTTTACTTAGTTATTTGCTTTATTTATTTTGATGCTTTTGATATTGTTGGCCATTGTGTGCCATACACTCATATGTTTATTTTATTTATTTTCCTTAAAGGATTATTGCTGGAATAATAATTAAGTATATTCATTTCATATTATTTAATGATGTCTACTATTATATTACACTGATTGCACGCATAATCGATTACATGTCCTTTTGCGATGATTGTAATCGGTGGTGAGATCGACTGTTCGATCGCATGCTGGGATCTTTACCTCGAAATGTACTTCTTTTGTTGGCTTCTGCACTCCGATCGAGGTGTGGGATTTCGGGGCGTGACAGCTTGTATTGGTACTCTTGATTATTTCATCTAATGATAGTTGATATGATTTCTTTTATATATGGCTTAATGCGATTTCATACTTTTTCATCTAGTGCTTAACCCGAGACTTGTGTGAATTATGAATGAAATTTGATCTTGATAATTCTTGTGTCTAACCAAGTACAGGCCTATGTTAATTCTATGCCACACCAAGGATAGAGTTAACTGAATTAATTTACATTGAATAAATTCTTTGTGTCCGACCAAGAATATTGAATACGTTCATTTGTAAATCGTTTGTCCGACCAAGAACACGAACTTTCTTGTCATATCAACTTGTGCGAAATAATAATTGAGAATAGTAATTGCTTGTTTAGAGGTGGACTCGCAACCTTGGTATTTTCATACATTAGATTTCTTATTAAAGTTTATTTCTTTAATTCATTAAAAATTCAATTCCTTCATTAGAATTAATCTAGAACTAGGTTAAATCAGACCAAGTCCTTTAGGTTCGACTTCATAGCCACTAGGTTTAATTAGTCTCGTGCGATTGTGAGTAAAAGGTTGAAAATCACAACAATCAGTTATCATCATCAATTGGCAGTACAGTGGTCATTGTTTTAAAAAGAGGCATCTTACACTTGATACGAATTTTCCAAATTCTTTAGTCCCGCCCCATTTTATTTGTCACTTGTATCACTAATTCCTCATAAGTGCTTAGCTTACTAATAAATAATCCTACGATTTCACCACCTTCGTAATTCACCTCTATCGATTGCAATTCTGCCACTATGCCTTGGCACAAATGAAATCATTTCTCCCACCATCTCCACTCACAAAACCTTTAATAAATACTAACAAAATACTACTCAAATACGATAGATTACAATAATCAACAGTAAACAATCCACTTTTTAATAAAATGCTAGAGCTAAATCAATCACAAATGATCAAAGAATTTCAACGGTTACTGTGCATGCATTTCAACTGTGATTGAGAGATTGACAACTTATTACCTACAGACATGGATGATAGAAGGTCAAAGACATAGTCACGTACTGGCGGAGGGGCTGGTCGGAGAAGAAGAGTGTCTGGCCGGAGAAGGAGAGCAAGCATAGCACAGTAGGAGGAGGGAATGATTGGAAAAGAGTGATGCCCGGGAGGTGAGGTAGGCCAGAGAAGGGCGACGGGCGCGGGGGGGGGGGGGGGGGTGGGGGGGGGGGGAGGGGAGGAGAGGTTAGCCGAAGAAATGCATTGGGGTGAGGAGGGTCTTGCCGAATAAGAGAGAAGGCGGGGCGCAGGGGGAGGGGTTGGGCGGAGAGAGTGACAGGAGGAGGAGGGGGAGTAGGCTCGGGTTCAGCCAAGCCGGAGGGTAGGGGTATAAAATAAAAGGGAGGCGTCCTTTCGGATGACATCTCCCACTTTAGAAGCGACGACGCCAGTTTAGGGTTTAACTGACGCGTTTCTTTTTAGAAGATAGAAGGCGAGGAAATACGCTAAGGCAGAGAAAGGCATCGGTTTGAAACAACGTTTTTCTCTTTAGAACAAAGGCATCGGTTCAAGTGACGCCTTTCGATTGAGGGTAAAAAAAAGCCTGTGCAGGGCAACGGCACGCTAGCGCATCAGATAATCGGATCGGGGAAATATTTTCCTGAGTTTTCCAATCGGTAATTTTTTTAAAATATTATTTAGTAAATTTCCCTTTTTTAAGCCATTGGGGCCCGCAAGTGTGAAAAGCCGGAAACCTTGGGTTTCCCACTTTCCCAATGGTTGTCGACCAAACCACATCCACTCTCTTTACCTATATTTATGCCGCCTCGGATCTCGTGGGCGCGTTTTGGAAGCTAAAAAGTTTCAACCTTTCACGACTGAAAGTGACCAATCACCCATGTAAAGCGTTTGGAACTGAAATGGTGAAAAGTACCCATTGATATTGAAAGGTGAAAATTTTCACTTATCAGCAAATTAGCTATGACGTCCATTTGGAAAGCATAACAGCGTGAAAGGGCTCCTGACGGTTTACATATCACCCTTGAAAGAGCTGAAAAAGGTGATTTTTGCTTCAATGTATTTCACAGCTGATGAAAATCAGGGGGCATGATCCATCTCCCTTCTCTCTCCTGAATCATATTTTCCTCATTTTTAGTCCGTTTTTGACTATTTTTTTTATTCTTCCTTATTTTTATGTTCTTTCTGATCATCATGATATCCTAATGACTTGAATATCCTATAAAAAAATACTCTAAAGTCTACGAATAAATAGTATACAATGGCTCAACATCTTTATGATATCATCATTATAAGAAAAAACACTAAAAATGAGAAAAAAAAATAAAAAAAATAGATCAGAAATGAGTAAGAAATACATCGTTAAAGTTTATCCTATTAAAAGCTATCGTGTAACAGACAAATTGTATCATATAATCGCCCATTAAAATAGGACAAACTTCAACGGTTCATATCTCGCTCATTTCTGAGCCATTTTTTTGTTCTTCTTTATTTTTAATGCTCTTTTTTAATGATCATGATATCCTAATGATCTTGATATCCTATAAAATAAAATACTACAAAATCCATGATAAATAGTACGCAGTGGCTCAACATCTTTATAATATCATCATTATAATAAAGAGCACTAAAAATGAGGAAGAACTAAAAAAAAAATGAGTGAAAATGGATAAAAAATGAGTAAAAAAATGCATCATTGAAGTTTGTCCTATTAAAAGCTATCATATAATCGATTACACGATAGCAATTTGCTTCTCCTTTTTAGCCCCTCCAACGCCGCCGTCGAGTATTCTTTTCCAAATACAAATTAGTGTGATTTATGTTCAGTTCTCAAACAGGATTTCACCTTTCACAAAATCAATGTGAAAATTTTTACTTTTGGCAAATCAGCTATTTTCAAGGTGATAATTTTTACCCTGAAAGGTAGTCACGCCTAATTTTGGCTTCCAAACGCGTAATCTCTTCACCTGAAATGAACCTCTGGGTAAAAAAGTAGAGTCATAATTTTGGTCGAGTACAATAGCAATCACTTCAAGACTCTTCCCGACTGCAGTGTGGGAAGTCTTCAAGTGATCATTGTCATTGGATTCGACTCTCTGTCATTGGATTCGACTCTCTTCACTTCAGAATGAACCTCAAGATGGAAAGTGGCATTCACTTCGACACTCTTCCTCTCAAATAGGAATTACAACTATTCCTTTGCTTGCGCTCCTTGTTAGTCAACTGTATTTATTTTTTCGGACAATTATATGTTTCTACTTTTTCCTAGGCAGAGGGAGTAATAAACATTGCACAAGATCGGCGGAGGGGAAGGTTTTACGGTCCGCATAAAGAGTGTCCGCCAGGATATCATCCGTTCCTAGGAGCCATCGATCGTGACGCCGCACACCTCAGCTGTGCACAATGTAGCGCACAACTGAAATGTCTGCGCCATCGATCGACGCTTGTTGTCAGCAGCATTGGGAAGGTTCCAACTACTGCCATGGCATGAGGTCCTGCAACCTGGTCCGCAAACTCGGTCAGCATAACATTTTCTTTTCATCTTCATCCAACAACACAAAAGGCTTCCTCTTTCAACGTTGCAAAACCCATCTCAAGAATCCTTACAATCTGCCCTTCTTAGCAGTTGAGTGAAGATCGCCAATTTCAACATAAAGTGTTACCGAAGAGGTATTCCGCTATTCTTTCTTCTGGACTATTTTTTTGTCGGTAAATTGCAACTTCATGTTAAGCTCAATTGTAGGTACAAGAGATTTGACAAAAAAAAATAGGCCTAACCCACTCACAGAGCAAGAATACAAAGGAAATAATACTAACAAATAAAAAAGCCTAACCTCTGAGAGCCACAGAACATTAGGAAGCAAGAATCTATTTCTTCCTTTTGGCCTATTATGAATTATCGCATACAGCCTGCTGATTGCCGAAGAAAGAAATGTTAGTTTTTTCTTAATGTATTCCTGTGCATAATTAGACAGTACTCCTTCCTTGCAAGGAAGCTCGTCTGCATTGCAAAATGAGTAAAATATATTGGACAATAAGCCCCATACAAAAAGAAACAGAGTCTTCCCCTCTTCCGTTGTTTTTGGTCGTAACTGGTAAATGAACAAACTCAGCCATATAATTATGGAACCATATTTTTTCAAATGCAGACGAGCTTTATTGGAAGGGGGGAATAAGACGGTATTGCATTTTGAGAAGGATAATGATATGCCTACACCAAATGGTATTTCAAAACCCTACATTAGGTTTTGTTTGGGCAGAAGAAAAGTCGGTTCACATGACAATAAGGGGTTTCACTTTCCTCTATCCTATTAAAGCCCAGTGTAGGGATTTTTAGTACAGATTCCAACATTCTAAATAGGCTTAAAGGCAAGTTGTATAGGACAACTATTAGGGATGCAATAGTCTATGGAGTGGAGCATTAGGCTCCAAAGAAAAGTTATAAAGATAAATTGAATGTAGCTAAAATGAGAATACTAAATACGATGTGTGGGATAATGAGGAGTGATAAGGTTTGAAATAAGCAGTCTTCTTCCCTCATTCCCTAATCTTTATTTGCTTTGGGATATCGATTTGGTAGTACAAACTCTTCATTCTAGTTTTAATAAAAGTCTTGTTCTCATTCATTTCATTATGGTTCTGCAAAGAGTCTATTCATTAATTCATGTCTCTGATTATGACTCCTCTGTAGTTTCATCTGCTCAAATGTATGCCTCTTGAAGTTCATGTTACAATAAATGTATTGCTCAAATAGCTTCTTTTTTTTTTGGCAAAAAGATTTTTGCAACAATATGAATTTAGTATTACTTTCACTGCTACTCTTTCATAGCTTGAGGTCCACCAAATTCAGAAGATTATGAGACGTCAATGATTGTGTATATAAAGCCTATCATAGATAGAATGATACTAGGATTATTTTTGGTACATTTTACTTTCATATGTGTTCTCTTTTTGTATCTAACACCAAAAAAAGTGTTTTATTATTGTATAATCTTCTAATTTCCCTGCTGATTTTTCGATAGTGGGATTTATTTATGCAGAATGAAATTTTGTGTTCGGCCAAAGAGAAAAGAAAAAGACCAACAGTTTATTCAACACGGAACTCGGCTGGTATTGGATCTCATCTCTACTTCTGAAGATAGAAGCAATCCTATTCGAATCTTCTCAAAAGATGAGCTGAAGAAGGCAACTGAAAACTTTAGTTCAAAACAACTTCTAGGTACAGGATTAGTGAATACTTCCTACAAGGGAACCGAGAAAGGCCAAACTATATCAGTAAAGGTTCCAACTTTTCAAATATCCAAGTGGCAGAAGAACTATCTTTTCATTGAAGTGGTCATGCTCTCACAGATCAATCACAATAATGTGATAAAACTGCTAGGATGTTGTCTAGAGATGGAAGCCCTGGTTTTGGTCTATGAGTATCTTCAGAATGGGACCCTCTACCATCACATCCATGAGAGGGACCGACATGATAGATTTTCATGGGGGTGAACGTTTAAGGGTTGGGACAGAGATTGCAGATGCTATATCTTATCTTCACTTGGGCACATCAAGGCCCATCATCCACAGAGATCTGACATCATCCAACGTTTTGTTTGATGAAAATTTTAAAGCAAAGATTAGTAATTTTGGTCTTTCTGTATCAATTCCTGCAGGTGAGGCTCTTGTTAGGTTGAATGATGTGGGCATCATAAGGAAATGTTGTGCTCCTGAATGCATGACTCTTATGGTAACGGAGAAGGCAGATGTTTATAGCTTTGGTGTGATATTAGTTGAGCTTCTATGTGGGAAAATGCCTTGGGAAATGATAGTCCACAACCGCGTTCCAACTACATTTTTAAGTCATTTTATTTTCTGTGTGGAAGAGAAGCGCTTGGAAATGGTATTGGATTTCTCAATTTTGGAGGAGGGGAGGATCCACCAATTGGAGGAATGTGCTGAGCTCGCCGTAAGATGCCTCAAGAAGGAACAGGAAGAAAGACCCACCATGAAGGAAGTAGTTCAATTGCTTCGAGAAATGGCAAGATGCTCTTAGGAAGTAGCCGTCGACAAATTTCGACTCTTAAAGACTTAAGCTAGCTAAAGTTGTTAGGGGAGGAGACTATTTATGCATATCTTATAGACATTTTCTTGTGAAATGACAACTTTATAACTTCATAGTGTTCTAAAGGCAATAAAAATGTTTCCAGATCAGCAGCATATTTGTTTCTTCTTCCCTCTGGGCAAGACAATTCTACTGCTTTCACTTGGCTGAAAACTTAACTTAGAGTCTAGCCATTGTAGAGATTTTTAGCTTAAACTTCTTAGGAAAAGCATCCTATCACGCAGTTATGATTTAATGGCAAGTACAATAACTAGCTTTAAGGGAAATAACGTCTACATCCTGGTATCAATGGTTGTCTTGTTTTTGCAGATAATTGTTAAAGCATTTAGGGAATCTGGTTTGCATCAGCTCAAATTCTCACAAAAGAAAAAAAAAATCATCCTCGATTGAGTAATTCAAACACTTTTAATTGGATGAGATAAGGAAACAGTTACCCTAGCATGAGAGGAGATGCGAGCTTCAAAACTAATAGTTTAGAGGTGGGCCATTGTATATGGGCCAAGCTCGCCCTATTATTTTGCATATATATATATATATATATATATATGAGATGAGTTTACATGAGATCGTTCTCATATAAGGAGTATGAGGCCAATCTTTATTGCCGTTAGATTCCGATCGGAGGGTGGATATCAAATCAGTGGGTAGGTGAGTGTGTCACATCAAGGAATGGGTGAGATCATTATGGATATTTGTAGCCGTCAGATCAAGATCCAATGGCTACAATTCAAAGTGGCCTCATATAAGCAATATGAGAGCGATCTCATTTAAACTTTTCCCTATATATATATATATATATATATATATATATATATAGAGAGAGAGAGAGAGAGAGAGAGAGAGGACGGTTTACACAAGATCGTTCTCATATAAGGAGCATGAGGCCAATCTTTTGGGTCGTTAAATTCCGATCCAAGGGTGGGTATCAAATCAGTGGGTAAGTGAGTGTCAAATCAGTGGTTAAGTTAGTTCCTTGTAGCTGTTTGTAGTCGTCAGATCAAGATCCAATGACTATAAATAGAATTGGCCTCATATAAGCTATATGAGAGCGATCTCATTTAAACTTTTTCCTATATATATATAGGAAAAAGTTTAAATGAGATCGCTCTCATATAGCTTATATGAGGCCAATTCTATTTATAGTCGTTGGATCTTGATCTGACGGTTATAAACGGCTATAAATAACTAACCTACCTATTGATTTAACACACTCACCCACCCACTGAGTTGGTACCCAGCCTTAGATCGAAATCTAACGACCCAAAATATTGTCTTCATGCTCCTTATACGAGAACAATCTCATGTAAACTGTCCTCATATATATATATATATATATATATATGGAAAAGTTTAAATGAGACTTGTCTTATGCAGTTGCATGAGCCCGAGTAATTTTGAGTCGTCATATCTTGATCTAACGACTATAAGGGTGGGTAATGATTCACACTAACCTACCCACTGATTCGACACCCGCCATCAAATTTTGATCCAATGGGTTGAGATGACTTGGCTCATGTAAACTGCATGAGGCAAGTCTCATGAAAACCAGACTCACTCTTGTAGCCGTCAGATCAAGATCCAATGGCTACGACTTAAACTGGCCTCATATAAGCCAAATGAGAGCGATCACATTTAATTTTTTTCAAGAATGGTTTATATGATTTCATTCTCATATAAGGAGCATGAGAATAGTCCTTTCGGTCATTGGATTTTAATCCGACAATAAGTATCAAATCAATGTAGGTGAGTCACTTACCCTTGTAGCCGTCAGATCAGGATCAAACGGTTATGAATTGAAGCCTCATTTAAGCAAAATGAGAGCAATCTAATTTATATATATATATATATATATATATATATATATATATATATAAGAGAGAGAGAGAGAGAGAAAACAATATATATAAGATCGTTTTCATGTAGCTTGTATGAGAACGATTTTGTAAACCATCAAATGACAATTTGACTGTCATTTTGAAAATCAAATTGGTTATGACATCCTGCAACTAACCATGGTTAAGCCTCCTCTTCGATCACAATGTTTTTTGTGTCAATCTTACTCCGCCTGGTCATAGTCTTTCCTCATTACATACGGGAGACTATGTGATCAGGCTATACTGAGAAAAAACTCTATGATCAGGCGGAGTAAGATTGACACAAAAAAATACAATAGTAAAAGGTCATACCTAACCACAAAGTATAGCATGATCACATAGTCTTTCTATTTTATTACATTTTCAACTAAGGTGTCGTTTCAAATGACATTTTAACGTGCCTTAACGAAAAAAATCTATACTTTAAAGCTGTCTTGAAATGATGCATTCTTTGAAGACGCCACTTCCAATGACGCGCCTAAGGCGTAAGTTGAAACAATGCCTTAGTAGAAAAGCTTAACAAAATATAAGGCGTCAATTGAAATGGCATCGCTTCAAGTGACACCTTTCGGGTCAGGGAAAAAAAATCGTACAGGGCGAGCGTCACTCTGGCACCTGCATGGCATGTCAAATAACCGAATAGAGAAATAAGTTTCTCTCTTTCCCAATCAGTAAATTTTTATTTTATTATATATTATTTAGTAAATTTCCCTTTTACATTCAATTGCAGGTCGAACTATAACAAGGACCAACACATCACAAATTTCATAGGGGATTGATATCCTCTATTTGATAGGGGATTTTTTAACTTTGTTACAGATTTTAAGATAATTTATGGGAAACCATTAGAGATTGACTTTATGAGGGCGCAGTCATAAAAAGATATTATATATATATATATGGTAACGAGGAGTTCCGAGTCCTTAGGACCCCACTAGAAGGGGTTGGGCAACCGACCTCTTAGTGCACTACATCCCGCTGTCACCCTCTCGGGTGCGCACACAACCCACTCAACATACGCACCGTTTAAATCGAGAATAAATCCCGATGGGTGGCCAATGGAGTGGGGTAGTTCGAACTCAGGTCCCCTTCCCATCACACCAACACCTTGTCGATTAAAGAGAATTTATCAAATAATAATTAAAAAATATATTATCGATCGAGAACATTAAAAAAAATTCCGATCCAGTTATCTGACCAGCCACGCAAGCCCTGCGGGTTTTTTTTAAAACCCTGAACCGATGCCTTTCAGTGCCTTAACATAAGGCATTAGTTGAACCGACGTCTTTCAGTACCTTAGCACTTTTTCCTCCATCCTTACTCCTCCTTCCTTTATTTAAATAGAGGTGTCGGTTAAACTGACACCTCTCTACTAAAGAGAGAGGCGTTGCTTAAACCGACGCCTTCTCTTACAACTTTTAAAAAAGGAAAACGTAATGTAAAATGCAAATTTTTAAAACCTGATAACACAACATAAGCAAAATAAAGAATCTCGAATGATCAGTAAGCTTACATATAAATAAATTAAAATGTCTATTAAAAGGTTAAAATATAATATATAATACAAAATCTCATAAAAACACAAGTGTTCAGTCATCTCTCCTTCCCCTATTCCTACCCCATCCTTGTGCTCGAGCTGGAATTTGCTTAGGCTCGACATCAGGTATAGCATCTGACGACGAAGGTGACTGACGTAGACCACGAAGTGCACGTTGTCGCCTAGTATATACTTTCGAAGAAAAAGGCCTCTTAACTTGATTGAGCGGGGCAACTAGTGGTGGGGTAAAAGAAGTCGTGTCGGCCGATGATGTCACAAGGTCGGGCAAAGCTGATAAAGGTTGAGAAAGTAGAAAAGGATGATCACCTCGTAGTCCCAAAATCTCTGTAATAACTTGCTGAAGCAATGGCAAACTCGCACGAATGTGCAGAGTTATCGTGTATCATCTAACATGCTTGCTAGCAAGCTCTCGTAGGATCGGTCCACCAAAGATCCATGAGACTAAGCGAGTGTCTGTCTCACATAAGTAAGCTAGAAGGAAAAAAAGAATATATTTTATCTAGAAGCACACAACGATCATGAATTAAAACAAATATGAAGTAAGAGTTACTAATCAACGCCCGCTCAGTGTCGCCCCTGGGTTGATATAACATCTACGCCTCATGCACGGGTGGCAAGATAAATCTCCTAGTGATCCTCAAGTACCACTTCATGTAGCCATTATCAGCATCTCGCTCCGTCGTGGCAGGCTCCCCCTGAACGAGAGTGGTCATCCAGTCGTCCCATCTAATAATATAGGCCGTATGATGAGACCTCCATTCAAAACTCACCCAGCCTCGAGTGAAATTCGCTCAATGAACTCCACAACAGAAAGGGGAAACCTGCTCTAATCCAAATTGAACCATCACCTGATCTGGAACATGCATCTCCACAATGTCAAAACATATAAGTGGCGTCCTAGATAGCCACACATGTTCTCCATCTGTACACACTCCAGGTAATTGCGCTAAAACCTCATTATGAATTCATCATATGGTTGCCACGTTACCTACACAACATATGAAGATAGTACTTTACTTTTTATGAAATATGCATTGTTTATATTCGTAACATGTGCAATATAAACGACCATTACCTGGCTGGATCATTGGTAGTCTAATTCAGATCTATAGTGACGAAGGACACTGTGAGGATTAGCAGTTTTAGTCTTCTTAGCAGTCCATTTAAGAACATAAAAAATAAATTATTTAAAATGTCAATAGAAGATCATCAAATGACTTAAATATATAAAACATACCTACTCCTAATGGAGAAAAAACATCTAGTGGAGTGCTCTGAATGTTTGGACGCCCAACATGTAATCTCTCCCATGACTATAGTTGTTCGACATATAGACACCCAACATGAATCAAATGTTATACTGGTAGTAAATAGAGTAGCCGAAGATTATTGATGGTTTACTTGGATGAGGATGACACACCCGAAAATCCCTAATGTGCTGGGTTGGCAAGCTTTTCCCAACTCTCTGTACAGGCAGGCAAGGGTGGCACTGCCT